>JAOPHQ010002308.1:0-178684 GCA_030340625.1 Merluccius polli
AAACTTTGACTCCATGTACAGAAAAGCAAAACAAACAAAGAAATGACATCCTGCGCAAAAATAATCTGCCAGTCAGTCCTAGCGAGTGGGTACCTCCTAATGTCTGTGAGAGCGTCTCTCACACACACACACACACACACACACACACACACACACACACACACACACACACACACACACACACACACACACACACACACACACACACACACACACACACAGGGTGATTACTCCCTGGGGATTAACTGTGGAATCATGTATAAGCTTGTTTAGGAGCGGGAGACCACACCACCGTAATGGATGCAGGAAAAATCCACGCTGACACAATGTGTACATTGATTCAGCAGCGCTTGTGTAAACAACTGGCGCGACCACAACATGCAGGCGTGGAGCCACAAAAGCTGCCTCAGACACAGCGCACATAACAGATTATCCTGTCTACAGGTCTTTAGGGCGAGTCAATAACAGTGTGTCATCACATGGTAATGTACCACAGATCCGCTTGATCCCTTGTGGCCCTTCCCACAATGCACCGCTCTCTCGTTCAGCCCCCTCTTTTGCATAGCGGCAAAGTGTGGTGCCGTGTAGAGGTGAGGGCCATGCTTCGCTAACCACTGTGACACTCGTCTCTAAATGGGATCAGATATGACCGGGGCGCTGAATACCTTTAACACAAACACCACCACCACAGCCAATCAAACACAATCAAAAACAAAGACCAGGCGACCACTGGCCAATCCGCGAAGAGAGGATTCTTTGGTTCAGCCAATCAGAAGACATTGTTGGATGAAGGTATCAGATACGTTCAGGCCTGTGGGCCATGGCCCCCCCCCACACACACACACACACCCAGGCCCTGCTCTCACCAGATGTGGGCGAGTGAAGGTGAGCCGGAGGGTGAGACAGATAAAGTGTGAGAGTGTTTGGGTAAGGTTCCCTGTGGAGAGACTGTGAGAAGGGAAATGTTGACATTATTGGAGAGGATGGCGAGACATGAGTGGTATTAATCTGTCAAAATACACTATAAGACTTTAGCAGAAGATACAAGCCAAGGAACGCATACCCATTTGCGAATTGGTCTGGCGATGTCAGGCTAAAGGAACGCATTAAACTCACATAAAAGTGTCTGTCTATTGTGAAGCTAAACCACAATCACGACTCCATTAAAAATACTTCAATCAATTAAGCAAGCATAATCTACAATAAATCCTTAATTCATAATATAACATACAAACAAATCTCTCCCAACTATAGAGCTCTTAAAAATCGTTGTCTTGATAAGGGGGTTTTCTTATAACTCCATTATTAAGACAACGACAACAAAGTGCTTCTCTTATAAAGAAAACTAAGGAACGAGTTATACATTGATCCTTGTGTAGGCTAAGAAAAAAAAGAGGCATTAAAAGCTATGCAACATCCTCCTCCAGCCATGCTGCAGGGGCAGGTTTAGGCCTGCATATAGAGCCATCTGTCAGCACTCAGACTATTCCTGGGAACTGAATAAGCCACTATACACCCAAGTTGCGTCTCCCACACAGTAAGCACAGTGTTGGCTGCGTCGCCGACTGCCACTGGGAAAAGAAGTTTTAAAAAAACAAGATTATAAAAGCGTGATTGCTTTCGACAACAACTTGACTAATTGACCAAGCAGGGCAGCGAAAGGAAAGGCAATTGATTCCTGACTGTGTCTAATTAATAAAACAAAAAAAAAAGAAAGGAAAAAAAAAGTGGCACACACAGGACTTGAGGGTGGGTGATTTCCAAGCACCTTCAAGTCCTGGGTCTTTTGAGTCCAACTTTAGGTCTCAATTTATGCTGGAGGGGAAACCAAGACGGCTGAAAGGCTCGGAGCAGATGCAAAACGAGTCCTCCAGGAAACGAGGCTGACAAAAGGGAGAGAAGGAAAATAAGAACAACCTCTAAGAATCCCGTTGAAGGTGGAGAGCAGAATAGTTGCCCATCAGAACAGCCTCTCCCATTTGTCTTTAGGCAAGAGAAAAGGAGAGGGTTTGGTTTGGGTGGGTGTCAGTAACTGTCGATGTGGTGGTGGTGGTGGGGGGGGGGGCAGCAGATCCGAGGTGGTGGTGTGTGTGGGGGGGGGGGGGTGCAGGGACTGGACTATAGCAGGGGTGGCTGGCTGAGGGGTCGATGCCAGAGAGGTCTTGGCCGGCGAGGAGGAAGTATACAAAAGGGAGGGAAAATAAAAAAGAGGGGGATATAGAACAATGGCTGTGATCCAGCACTGCCTAGCCGCTTGCATACTGATGGCCTGGCTGTACCAGCTGGGTCGGCTCTCCGGCAGTCATTCATTAAACCATAAAAAAACAACGTATTACAAAAAAAAAAGAAGACGGGCTGTTTGTGTGGCCCACTGTTCGGAGGCAGCTTTCCCTGCTCTTTGTGCTGTGGCTTTGCAAGTCACGTTTGAATACGGTGAATACGTTTTAAAGAGAGGAGAGCTGGGTCGGGTCAGAGGTGGTCTGGCAGTGGCCGGCTGTAGCCCCGCCCACCCGTCAGGGGAGGAGTGACTTGTGTCCGGATCAGCCCATAGCGGGAACTGTATTACTTGTCTGACATAATGATAGATGAATGAGTGTACCTCTATAGGAACAAATACACACCCCTCCTAAACACCAAGTGTTGACGACTTGAAACTTGACCCTTAAATCCTGCTGCAGCAGTGCCCTCATGTGGCTTGAAGGGCATACAAGAACCAGAATCACACGAAATGTATCATTATAGGTACATTTTATTTTATTGCTCTCTATACAAAGACAAGAATAAAGCTTCATATGCAAAGAACATTGAGTAAACAATGAACAAGTAAGAAAAAAAAGGCAAACTTTTTATGTTACTACAACGACCACCTGCCTTTTTTCACACAAACTATTGCATTCGGGAATGTTTCTTCTCTGTAGTGAGCTTAAGGAACTTCAAAAGCAAAGCTGCAGATGTTATACAGTGCATACTTCCTGTACAATACTGCACAATATCAATGAAACAGGATATGCAGGTGTGCTTTATGTGATTGACAGCTAATTAGTATGAGGTCATAACATAACCGCAATGCTACAGCCACAACATTAAAAGTATGTGCCATACAAAAGAGGTCTACACGTTACGTGTAGACCCAAGAGCCTTCTAGGTTGCCATAGCGACACTTACCAGGGTCAGTGTTCACACAGAGAGAAGAGAAACAGATAAATACAACATCTTACAATGCAATTTCAACACAATCACACACAATTGCACAGGATTTAATAAAAACGGATTGGTCCATACTGGATTTTTTTCTCTGTATTAAAAAAAAAAAGTCAACAGTCAACACTTGTATTTGGTGGAAAACACATATCTACACCATCATATCGATGTGATGGTTCAGTGGTCGAACAAAACAATATTTTTTTTGCCTCCATATTACATACACGACTGTGCCCACATCAGACAATAGGAAGTGCAACTCATGTCATTGTTTATATATATAATTTATTTTTTTCTACTGTTCTGTTTGCGTGTAACAAAACAAAAATATAAACCAAAGCTGTGACTCCTATATTTAAATAGAGGGATAGAGAGAGAGCGAGAGAGAGCGAGATGCATTGTCCTCATAGTGTAGCGTGTAGCCAGGCTGCTCCAGGATGTTTTTTCTGCCTCATGAGATCTACAGCTGTGGAGGCTATGGGCCGAGGCACCAGCACCATCTATCTACTCCACGCACATGGAGCCAGACAGCCCGGGCCTTGCTATGGTGCGGCTCAAAGCTACACTTTACGACTCAATTACAACGATGGCCTCGCGTAAAATACACATTTGGTTAATTTAGAAAGTGCGCCAAAAAATAGTTTATTTTTATTTTTATCCAGGCTTCAATGGCTTAACGACTTTATCTCCACATCAAAGAGAGATCATTTTGAAGCACACCATATAACACTCCTTATTCATAGAAGGGACGGGGAAACCTATTAGGCCCTCATGGGGCTGTTTACACCCACAAACATGCACATACCACACACACACACACAGCTCTTTTTTAAACATCCAAAAAATGTGGTGGTCACTGTGTACACAAGACACAGGGAGATTCCAGTGACAGACCTTGGGCACATCGGGATGACACTCCTCCTCCTCCTCCTCCTCCTCCTCCTCCTCCAACAACGTACAAGGAGTGCACTCAGCTCATTCCTCCACACTTCCGAACTTGCGGTCCTCGTCTCCCCCCGAGCCCTCGATGCCCAGCGTCGGCTCCTGGTCAGCAGGCGGGCCCTCCGGCGGGCCTCCCTCTCCCTGGAAGAGCTCCTCCATCAGCTCCTCTCCGGCGCTGCCCGCCCGCGAGGCCCACAGCGCCGCCCCCTCCCTCAGGCCCAGGGAGCGCAGCAGCCGGGCGTAGTCGGCGAACGCCGCCCCGATGAGCTTATGTACGCACGCATGTGAGTCAAGGACCAATGCTGACAGAGAGGTGCCGCTTAAAGCCCCAAAGCGCACACAGCGTGAATGTAGCGGGGCTTTATTTTTTACCGCTTGCTTCGTATAGGACTCAAGTCTAAAACATGATTCCGGGCCTATCGCGACACAGCCGTGTGCTTTGGGCTCACCACAGCAACTGAAAAATGCATGAGCTGAGCTAGGTGGCACTTTTTGACCAAAATGTAATTTATGGTCCCCCATTTCTGTTCACACTATTTAGCAGGCTAAGCGGGCTATCTGATGAGCTTATGTGCACGCATGTGAGTCACGGACCAATTGTGAAAGACAGAACGAGAGGTGCAGCGCGGTGGTATCTAACAAGCAATAGCAATAGTTAGCAAAAGCAATCGTTTAGCATTCTCAAATGTAGCATTCTCCCCATTTAAGTCATTCATACTATTTAGCAAGCTAGGCGGTCCTATGTGGGCGCTAGCAGATCTACCAGTGTGCTACTGGGTACGTTAAGGGGGTTGACACTGTGCTTATAATGCGTTCCATCGAACGTCAAAATTGGCATTGATTTAACCCAGATCGCTGCTATTCGCTCCACCACTCAGCGTGGTGGTGAGCACCACACCGTGAAGGCCGCTGAGGTAGACGGTCCACCGATAAAGCAGCACAGATAAAAGGATATTGGTGGAGTCATTGGCCTCCATCACGCCACACTTCAGACAGGCTTCAATGAAGAGCGCCGCGCGGTCGAAGTACCTCATGCTGCCCGGGCACACGGGGTGACGCACAGAGACAGGGGAGGGAATAACAATAGAGAGAGAGAGAGCGAGAGAGAGAGAGAGAGAGAGAGAGAGAGAGAGAGAGAGAGAGAATATTGATATGGCTATTTGCAATGTGGAGATGAAAAACAAACTCTAAAGGTTATGAGGGGTGCTGTAAGTCAAATTCAATTTATTCAACCTGGAATCAAACAGGAAGTAAACAAGATAGGGAGGGACAGACAGTGAGAGAGAGAGACAGTGAGAGAGACAGTGAGAGAGAGAGAGATGGGTCTCACCTGTGAAGCATCTCTCCCACTTTGTGGAAGCAGCCCAGGGAGAGCAGGACCAGCATTGCCTTGGACTTCTGGTTGACCTGGGGGGAACACAGGTGCTCTGCCCAGCGCTTCAGCACATCAGAGCTCTCCGCTGGGTTCAGCCGCACCTGAGACACACACAAACGCACACACACACAAAACAGTTAGTAAGAGAGACATGAATGGTGACATTTTACGTGCACGTTCTTGAACTCCCCTCTTTTCTGAAAAGGGTCCACTATGGTCAAGCATCCCTCAACCATTGATGACACAGCAGCCTGGCATGCTCCTGCTATACAGACCATGACAAACACGCTTCGTTGTTACCACCATATCTCAACAAATGGGAGTTTCTTTGTATTCTTCATGGCGAGATTAAACAAATAATTTTTACAATCACTAAGTAGACACATTCACACATATAGTTCACATCCATACACAGACACACACACAGACACACATCAACAGACGAGCATGGGTCACCACATGCTAATGTCTGTCGTGTGGAGGCTAACCTTGGCTAGCCACGAAGCGCGGTTCCACTCTCCGTAGGTCTGCAGATAGCGACACGCGTCCGCCGCCTTGTCAATCAAGCACAGCAGCTGCACGCCCTCTGACAGATGGAGCGACAGAGGGGGGGGGGGGGTTGTGATGTATGTCAGGCAACCTGCTCACCACCACTACCGGCCAAGCCTGAGCGTGGTTATTAGCCGAAAAGTGATGTTTGCAAATTAGAGTTTTAAAGTTTTGACTTTTGACTTGCTCTTCCACTAACAGTGGAAGAGCAGACTTATTTTAGATGGATGAAGATCATTAAAACCATTTCAGATAATTAAACCGTATCATCATAACCCCATAGATGATATATAGCAGACATTGTTCACATAAAAACTACTGTTGTGTATTAAAGGTACAGTGTGTAGGTTTAGTGACGTCTAGCGGTGAGGTTGCAGATTGAACAAACTGAATACCCCCCCCCTCCCTCCCTTTCCAAAGACATAGGAGAAGCTACGGTGGCCTGTACTGGCCAGTAAGGTGTCAGTAGGTACTGAAGCTACGGTGGCCTGTACTGGCCAGTAAGGTGTCAGTAGGTACTGAAGCTACGGTGGCCTGTACTGGCCAGTAAGGTGCCAGTAGGTACTGAAGCTACGGTGGCCTGTACTGGCCAGTAAGGTGTCAGTAGGTACTGAAGCTACGGTGGCCTGTACTGGCCAGTAAGGTGCCAGTAGGTACTGAAGCTACGGTGGCCTGTACTGGCCAGTAAGGTGCCAGTAGGTACTGAAGCTACGGTGGCCTGTACTGGCCAGTAAGGTGCCAGTAGGTACTGAAGCTACGGTGGCCTGTACTGGCCAGTAAGGTGTCAGTAGGTACTGAAGCTACGGTGGCCTGTACTGGCCAGTAAGGTGCCAGTAGGTACTGAAGCTACGGTGGCCTGTACTGGCCAGTAAGGTGCCAGTAGGTACTGAAGCTACGGTGGCCTGTACTGGCCAGTAAGGTGCCAGTAGGTACTGAAGCTACGGTGGCCTGTACTGGCCAGTAAGGTGCCAGTAGGTACTGAAGCTACGGTGGCCTGTACTGGCCAGTAAGGTGCCAGTAGGTACTGAAGCTACGGTGGCCTGTACTGGCCAGTAAGGTGTCAGTAGGTACTGAAGCTACGGTGGCCTGTACTGGCCAGTAAGGTGCCAGTAGGTACTGAAGCTACGGTGGCCTGTACTGGCCAGTAAGGTGCCAGTAGGTACTGAAGCTACGGTGGCCTGTACTGGCCAGTAAGGTGCCAGTAGGTACTGAAGCTACGGTGGCCTGTACTGGCCAGTAAGGTGTCAGTAGGTACTGAAGCTACGGTGGCCTGTACTGGCCAGTAAGGTGCCAGTAGGTACTGAAGCTACGGTGGCCTGTACTGGCCAGTAAGGTGCCAGTAGGTACTGAAGCTACGGTGGCCTGTACTGGCCAGTAAGGTGCCAGTAGGTACTGAAGCTACGGTGGCCTGTACTGGCCAGTAAGGTGCCAGTAGGTACTGAAGCTACGGTGGCCTGTACTGGCCAGTAAGGTGCCAGTAGGTACTGAAGCTACGGTGGCCTGTACTGGCCAGTAAGGTGTCAGTAGGTACTGAAGCTACGGTGGCCTGTACTGGCCAGTAAGGTGCCAGTAGGTACTGAAGCTACGGTGGCCTGTACTGGCCAGTAAGGTGTCAGTAGGTACTGAAGCTACGGTGGCCTGTACTGGCCAGTAAGGTGCCAGTAGGTACTTCCAAAATGATGTAATCGTCTACGACAGCATCGAGTAGCCAAGTGTCAAGTGATGAGGTTCCTTGATAGATTTAAAAAAAAAATATTTAGTTATTTAGCCTGTAAAACTATAGGTCATAGCTTACAGATAAGATAGCAATTATGATTACAAATTTAAAACACGTCCTCTCTAGAGCCGTTTGTCTGTTCTGGGCTACTGCAGAAACATGGCAGTGCAACATGGCAGCGTCCGTGGAAGAGGACCCACTCCCCATGTAGGTATAAACAGCTCATTCTAAGGTAACGAAAACACAATGATTCTCATTTTCAGGGGATTATACACCAATTAAAATATACTTATGAAATTTATATTCCATTTCTGCCAAGTCTGTTTCGCTAGAAGCCACGTAATTCTACACATTGCACTTTAAAACAAACATTTTCTAAACATGTTTTTGGAGGGCCAACCACTGTTGTTTCTGCTGTTTTTCTTTCACTCCGTCTAATCACTTTTCTGCAAATGTGCGACGAATCAAAGGGCAGTCATGACGATGGTTACCTGCCAGCTTGCCATTGGCTATCATGTTGGTGGCCACCAGCTTGATGGTGGACTGGGAGGGGCCTGAGGAGGTGATGGTGGTGACCAGGCAGGCCTTCAGTGAATCACAGTAGTAGCTGGAGTTATCTGCACTCGTCTCCAGCAGCAACTGCACCGCCCGATCAGTCTGGGGGAGGGAGAGAGGGAAGGAGAGATGGGAAGGAGGAGGAGGAGGAGGAGGAGGAGGAGGAGGAGGGAGTGGGGTGACATGGAAAGGTGAACGTTGATGAGAGACAGGAGATTCTGTGGTTGTAACCAGTGGTTACAGGTGACGTGATTGAAGCCTTGGAGACTGATATTATTGACAAGGAGGAAGAGAGGAGATGTGATGGAGATGGAGGAGTACTACTTATTTCAATCAACATTTATCGTACGCAACAACGTGCATATATAATTAGATATGTAATGGCAGCCAGCGACGGTAATAGAGATGAGCGCCTTGGAAATATGAGACAGAGATGATTCAAGTTGTGACAGGGCTGTGTAATCTCTTCAACAGAAAAATGGGTAGTTTTCACAAGGTCGTATAGGGGGAGTGGCAGGGAGTGCAGAGAGGCGTAGTACCAACCTGGCCCAGCAGGAGGAGCTGGTCAGCGCACTTCTTGGTGTGCTCGTAGCTGGAACGCTTCACCTCCTGCAGATGGACACGATCCAACTGGAATTTCTGTGGCATAGGAAATAAGTCAATTAACAGACGTTTCAATTGGACACCAATATTGATACTGATAGTTTTCTCCTGTTTGTGTGCAAGTAGCCTAAATCACAAGTGTGTACGGATAGCCTCGGTCTAGCGCGGCATTCGGTCCGTCCTAATGAAGATGAATTAACCTTCAGGGTGTCCCAAAGCTGTTGCTGTTAGACAGCTGAGGCGCAGTGCCTCCGCTAAATGACCGACCGCCTCTACAAACAATTTCATTTTTCACAATATGACAGACAATGTGCGTTTTCGTCATATTGTGAGGTCATATCTCGGAAGCACTTCCCCCTCCACTAAACCTTCTTTTGTGGAGGGGAATAAAAGTCCCTGACCTTTACTCACCAGCATTGCCCGGGGCCCTTTACATCTTCCCACTTTATCCAATGGGATTTTTCCACAAGTAAACCGATAACAACCATGCAAAACTGAAAAAAATGTTTTTCACTTGTTTTCAATATGGAGCAAAACAGCGTAATCAGATTAAAATATTACCAGAAACATGTTTATGAGAACCGAGAGGAAGAAGGAAATATTATGGTGTGTGTGTGTGAGTGTGTGTGTGTGTGTGTATGGGGAGCTCATAACAACACGACGAGCAGCTTATTACAGTCAGACCATTTGCATATGTATGCGTCTGCGGCGCTTGCCTTCTGTGTTGGATACGAGGGTGTGGAGAAATGGTCTTGTCTGTTTGTTTTGCTGTGATGAATTAAACAAGGCCGTAGCAGGGGCCTGGTTTTGGGCTCCACTCTGTTTTAATTAGGCAGTTGCTTTAGTACTACTGTCTTTTGCGCCCCCTAAATCTATACTTTGTCAAGGCGTGTGCCCATACCAGTCAGTCAAAGGGCACAGGAAGCGAATAAAAGTTGTTAATTTTCTCTTCTTTATAGCGGAGATGAGATCTACACAAAGAAAATAAAAGAGAAATTTAGTGTTCTGTTCTGCTATTGCTTTAGTGTACTGACGCGTCCTTATCAGTGGGAAAAGACTGGCTTCAGCCTTGAAGAAAAGAGCCTTTCTCCTCACATGTACATGAAAATACATGTGGAATTGGGTGCCATGCCTCAATTACACAAAGAAAGGCAAAGTGGCAGTTAGTTATGGGTCAAGACGATGCCTTTTGTTGCTGCAAATTCAGTTGGACACAAAAGTATTCAAGGCTCAAGGCTGTAGAAAAAAGACGACCAGATCTATGATTAAAAGCCTCCACCGTCACCAAGGCAACCAACTCCCTCCCGTTCGGTTGGCTGCGAGGCTGCCATAACAACGTGCAGTGTGATACAGGCCAATACAGAGCAAGACAGATCAATATGTTTGTATGTCTTCGAGAATGTTGTGGAAAACTTTACTACTTGTGGCTGTTTTGTGTTATTATTTGCGAAAGCGTATCCCAAGTATACATACAGAATTTAAATAGGTACCAAAAAAATAAGACCCAAATGGATGTGTGCAGATGATGATATATTACTCGTTTACACTTTCTCTAAGCAATCAGCTTGTTGTGATTGCAGGTTTATTTTAAAAATAGCCAAGATCGATAAGAAGAATTCAATAGATTGTTAACATTTAATCTATTTTAGGTTGAGGTAAATCATATTTGGTAATAATGATCATTTCTGTAGTGCCTTTAGGTGACAAAAAAAAGCATTTCAAGAAAGCATTTTACCATCGCCAAGTCTTTAACCACAACTACTACTATCAACAACCAGGGCAAACCAAAGTTGCTTCGTTAATATTTTCTTTTACAGGATCTCAGCCGGATGTCTGGGGGCTTGGAGAGCTCAGACAGGAAGAAGTGGAAAGGTCCAAGAGCACCAAATGTCAAGACAGCTTTGACCACAGAGGGCATACAACGATGGCACGCACCCTCGGGACCTGGGCTTTGGAGATGAACGTCATTGATAATTGTCTGTGTGATTTTTATGTGTGTGTGTGTGTGTGTGTGTGTGTGTGTATTTGATGTGTTGTGAGTTGTGCAGTGCTGACATTGACACTAAAGGCCACCGGGGACAGTCTGGCTGTCTGTGGCCCTACGTGGCCAGACTCTTGAGTCACTAATGGGAGACTTTAAAAGGACTCTGAGTGTGGGGTTTTTAGGGCTGCAGCGCCTGCTCGGCTCATCAGTGCTAATGTTAGCACTTGCACCAAACACCAAAACCCATACACACAAAGTGCACACACGCAAAGTGCACACACACATAGTGCACACACACACACACCCCTACATGAGCTCACATGCCTCACACAATCAACACACACAGACATGATCTGGTTCCCGGGCTCTCCCGCTCTTCATTACCTGGAAGTAGCTGCTCTCACACAGGGTGTCGTGGCAGATGTCCAGGTAGTTGTGGCAGGCTGGCTGGCTCCCATCACTCGGCGGCTGACCCTGGGCGGTGGGCACGCTCAGCTGGCGTGCCTGCGCAAACGACTGCAGGTAGTGGGAGGCCACGGTCCAGAACTGAAGGTCTGACTCGTCTCCAAACAGCCTACGGATGGAGGTCACCACCACAGAAATAAATACAGAATCAGCCGAGTGTGTGAGCCGAGCTTAGCTTGCCTCACACACACGCATGCCGTGTTCTCTGTCGTGGCGAGATCAAACTAGCTTGTTAAGAATGACCATGTAGTGCGACAAACTACTATTTGTCTAACGACTGCAGATCCCCTAGTCTACCGCTGCCAACATCCCCTCACATCCACCCCCGGCCTCCCCATTGATCTTTCCCTTTTCTGGCTTAGGCCAGCTCCATTAACCGCCCCTGTTTAAAAGATATGAGTTCAGGCTGTTGCTAGGCTACTTTACTGTAAACAAGGATAGCAGTCAAGGCCTGCTTGATCTTGCTAATGATACTGCTGAGGACGCTCCACTAACACGGTGTTTCAGGCTCGATATTACCGCTTGGAAGGGTTCATTATTGGTTGGGGCTGTTCTGTCCAGAAACACATGTATAGTCAATGAGAAGGCTCATCAAAAGCTTGGGGACAGATGAGAACGTGGCCCGCACTCACACACGCCATCCCAATCAGATCCTCCCAGGATGAGGCTGACTTGCTCAGGGCTAATAGTAGGGCCTATTTGTGGTGGTAAGCTGTTGCAGCTCAGGACCGCTTCTGAAGAACATCATTATTTCACCCATGCTGTTGTCATCTTGTATCATCTCACATCTCTGTCATCATTCAACGCTGGGGACATTCACAGGAAATGATGTGTCCTGCAATACTGTATGCCGTATACCGTATTTTACGTTAGATTTAAAATATTGGGTGTAAATGCTTGTACATGTCGTTTCATATTTCAGCCCCATAGTCATATTCCTCTTCTATTACTAGGTAAAGCTTAGGTAAAGCTAATACACTAATAATAGAACAGTGGTTAGCCGGTGGCCTGTGGTTGTTTATTTAACGTGTAGTTCACCTTGACACCAGCAGGCAGCGCTGCAGCAGGCTGAGCTCCGGGTCCTGCAGCACACTCTTCATGTCGCTGTGGAAACAACCAGGGAGACACCACACACACACACACACACACACACACACACAGCAAGTAACAGCCAATTAAAAGTCTCCTCCTCACAGCGGGGCCCAGGCAGACTGATACTGGCAGTCTTCTTTTATATAGCCTGACGGGCTGGCGATTAGCCCTGTGGGGTTCTCCCATCCTAAAACAAGGCACCCTGGGAATAACTCCCCAAATGATAAAAACGAAACCCAAAATGATAAAAACGTCAAACATAAATCGATTTTTTTGGGGGGAAAATAGTGCGGTGTGTGTGTGTGAATGTGCATACATGCACATACTGCGCATGTCTAAAACACAAAGTTGTCAGTATAAAAAAGCCTACCACTACTTTTGTAGTGTGTCATTAATGTACAGAGGACAACACAACTCACTTAGACAGGGAATTGAGTTGCTCCTGGATCAGGCCTTTGATCTCGTCCTTCTCATTGTAGTCCCTGTGAGGAAGGAATTAAATCGGGTTCATTATCCAGCAGCTCAGACAGCAACCGATCTCCACCACTTCAAACAATAACCTTGGGCTGATATTTAATAGGATGAAGATGCATTTGCATGAGACAAGAGCAAAACAAAATCATGTCAGAAGTCAGGTGATTAAAGAATGTTCCTCTTTTTATTCATTCAGGCGTTGACAGTGAAGGAGCGGCTCGAAGGTAGAGGTTCGTGCTAAAAGGTAGGCTGATTATATCGGGCTACATTTTAAAACAGCGGGGCGGCTGTTCTGACAGCACAACAAAGCCCATTGTGCTGTGCCAGGACACTATCTGCCTGCACCTGCGGTGATGTGCTATTTCCACTACTGATCAATGTGTCTTCCTAGGTGCGCACAGGTGGCCCTGAGCAGCTCCTTCTGCACTAAGACCTTCTGTGCATAAAACACAAGCCGCTCTGAGTGTTGTGAGGGCTGACAAGCACTTACACAACGTGCTTTCCCTGTCTGGCTTTAACGAGAATAAGCACATGCAGACGCGCACGCACGCACACACCTAAAGTAAAATTAAATCAAATGTGCAATCTCGGAGAGATAGCCAATTTGGATAGCTTTAACATTTGATTTAACTTTGCTAGATATTTGAGATATGTTTTTTAAGGGACAGTATGTGTGTGTTTGAGTGTTGGACTGTGTGGAGGAGTGGGGGGGACGTACACCTGGCTGATGTCCATGGTGAAGGTCCCAGACCAGGGCTGCAGCAGCAGGAAGGCCTTGAGGGTGAAGGACGCGCGGGGCAGCAGCAGATACGGACACCACACAGGGTCTGGGTGCACCGGTCAGCCCGGCCAGGGAGACCCCGGACCAAGCAGAACCACAGTAAGATGGGGTGCCGCTAACGTCATTCATGTCATTCTTTCATTCATTTTAGTTGACTTATTTTACCCTACTTGTATTGTTATTCTAATAGGCACTGGTGTTAGCATTTACTCCTTATACATTTTATATACTTAATAAAGGTATATCTTATCTTATTCCTATTCTTCCTATTCTTCCTATTCTTCCATATCTGTTCATCTTATTCTATACTAATATATATATATATATATATATATATATATATATATATACATATATAAATAATTACTTTGATTAAATGAAGCAAATCAATATAAAAACAAGATAGACGCATAACATTTTTTCACATTTTTAAAAAAAAGTGATGTATCGTTATTCTCATTCTTATGCTGTTATGTTGTAATGTTATACAAGATTGTGATAACTATAGCAAATCACCGGTCAGGTCCTGCTCGTCCATGCGGTAGCTGGCCGATTTCATGGCCATCTCCAGCACGCGGATGCAGCCGTCGTCCGAGGCCAGCACCACCTTGTCCGACGTGCACCAGTCGATATCCACGACGCGATAGTTGACGTTCCGGCCGATGCGCATGCTGCTCACCATCTGGACCTGTTGAGAGAGAGGGAGTGTGTGTATAAAACTACTAACAGTATATATCTACCACTACCGGTTGACTACCTCTGAAGGGAGGGGAGAGTCACAGTGCTTGTAAAGTGGAGAATTGCTTCCGACGATGACTGAACTCGTCCCTGTCAACTGTATCTGGATGTAGGATGAAAAGGCCAACCACACCCACCCACCCCCAAACCTGCCCTCCCTGAGGTTGGTGGTGGGGGGGGGGGATGGAGCTGGAGGCTTCTGTCTTTGTCTGGTTTGTTTGGGGAGGGCTAGTGGCAGTAACTGTAACCGAGCTGTCACCAGAACACTGGAGCGTTTCGGAGATCTCCTCTACTGCATCTCTCTCTCCCTCTCTCTCCCTCCCCCTCTCCCTCTCTCTCCCTCTCTCTCCTTCCTCCCCTTTTCCAATCCCCCCTCTCCATCTCTCTTTCTACCACTCTTTCCAGAGGATGCTGCATCATATTGACGCGACTCCCCTCCCCATCCCTTCATTCACTCAAGGGAACCAACCCATCTCCCTCCTCCCCCGAGTCCTTCACTCCCAGACCCCACAGCAAAGCATCTGTCTGTCGAGTTTCATCACCAGCTCCATATTTTCAACCGCTTTTCAAAGACGCTGGTGAGGCTCAGCCATAACCAGATTAGTGGTTTGGTGCAGAACAACAATAATAATATATTTAGAAGAAAAAAAACTCCCTTCTTATAAGATAAAGGCCTTGTGTGACAGAGGGGTTCAGTGATGCATTTGCACACTCGGTGGGAAAAAGCCTCCGTTAAATGAAGATGGGGTGGTTTCAGGAGAGATAATGACCACCGGGGAAAACGATGCTAAAAAAAACAAACAGGCAGATACAGTAAGGTGTGATGTGGAAGAGGCGGAGGGGGTAATTTCTCTTAGGCTGGACGGTTTATCCTGTTATGGTTGAGTCTGACGGTGTCAGTGGCAAAGCACTTAAGGCTGTGTGTTCAGTGTTCTTGTGCTACACTGAAAATGAGCCTTGAAAACAAAAAGGACGATTACTGTCACCGTACAGTCATGGTAAACGCAGTTACCCTGCGAGAGGACATTAGTCTTATTCTCTTGCGCCGTCACAACATTGTAACGCTAAGCGGCCACATTCCCACAGAGTCACGCAAATTCTGCATGTGTAAAGCAGAGCCGTTTTTAAGTCTTTTGGGTACAAGTCAAAGTCTAGTCTCAGGTCTTTTGGGCGCTTTGTGTGCTTTGCTTCGTTTTAAAACATATGATTCTAGTCCTTGTTTGTGTCGCCCTACAAATATGAGGCGAACTGCTCCGTATACTTTGGGCTTCAGCCTGCTGGGGATACGCCGATACCCTCCAGCAGGCTATAGGGTATCGGCGTTCCTCAAAATGTAAACACGAAAAAAACGAATATCATCTGAAGCCTATGCTTATTGTTTGATAGCAGATTAATCCTTGCAGGCTGTTATAATGTATACAAAACATTTACATCACGTATTTATTATGTTTCATAATATTTCTAGAAAGTGCTGGAAGAACTGCACAAAGCAGATATTTAAAAGTTGCATTATTTTATGGAATAACAGTGCAACAAACAACAATACATACAATGATAATTTATTATAGACCTAAGAATTGATAACATTTTTGCTTTCAAGTCTTCAGAGAGACTCGAGTCTTAAAGTGGTCAAGTCTGAAGTAAGTCATATCTCACAGCAGGCGAGTCCAAGTCAAGTCACAAGTCCCCATTTTCCGACTCAAGTATCAAGTCTCTGTAAAGGGCATTAAAAAAACACAGTCCTTGCTCTCATGGGCTTTGCATTATTGCATAATTATAATTAACACATAACAAAGATAACGATCTATTATGCATACACGATTTATCCATTAATCAACCAATGCAAAACCAACCCATCCATCTATGCATGGTGTTAAACACGTGAGACAGCTTACATCCTTGGTGTCCCAGACCTCCGCCCCGTCGGTGTACATGACCAGCAGTTTCTGGTTGCCCTTCCCCGGAGCAAAGCGGACCTTCTTCACCCAGCCGCGGTGTGTGGGGATCCCCCTGGGGAAAGCAACAACCACCATTGGTCACCACCAGTAACCCACTGCGTCCCGTAATCATTTTTTTGCCCCTACAAGTACCGTTACCGTGACAACCGAGCCTTGAGGTCCCAGAAGTTTAGATTGCCATCCACGTCCCCGAGAACCAGAGTGTCGCCCTTCCACGCAATGCAACCAATGCTCCCCATACTGCCCTGCAAAACACAAGCAGATCAAACCTGTACCTATTAAAACCAATATGCCAGAATAACACTACCATCATGGAACCTCATAGTCCCCCTGGAAGAAGGAGAAGAAAGAGAAACAAGGTCACTGCTTCAAGTTTAATATATTCTAGTCTATGGGGGTCAAAGCCGCAGACAAAGGGGAAGCCGGTGTTATCAACATAGTTGCAGTAAACCACTATCATTTTGGGGGGATTTTTTGAATTTGAGTTTTTGCTCTTTTTTCTGACACAAATGTAGGGTTTCTACATGGATCTAGATGGGCTTCGTAGAATCAGATGGGGCTGTGCAAATGCTGAAGTGGCGCCGCACAAGTGGAGCCTCCGAGAGCGGCTTTCTAAATCTCTGGGTAAACATCCACTGACTGCATTTATTACCTAGCCTGGCTATTGCCAGACCAAGTCCAATCGTAGATTGCACGTTGGTCTGGTAAGGGTGCCGTCATTTTCTCCTGCACAAGAGGCGGGCGTAGTTCAAATGGCTGCAAGCAATTGGACAGTCCTTCAACCAATCAGACCAACGATCTGGATGATGTACTGCGCGCGCGAGTGTACTTGCGACGCTTCTCTGTCGTCATCGTGTTTAACCAGCCAATAGCGCGCCAGGTGAAAAAATCCAGCTTGGTGATTGGTGCCAAACGGATTGGGATAGGAAACAGGAAGATTAAACATGTTCTTTGCCATACCCATGTGCAGGGCGAATTCCAATCGCCGGCAGATGGGGGTGGGGATACCCAGTCTATTTATTACCGGCAACCGATTCAATCGAAAGCCCCCACGCCACCTGTCCACGCTGTCGCCGGAGCCACCGCTGTCAAGCCTAAGTTCTGCCCACAGATCTCAGTTTCAATGACACTGAACATCGGTAAAATCGGCGTGTGTGAAACGATGCATGTAATCGTGTTGTGTGTCAAAGTACATTTTAGATGGTAAGCAGCAGCAGCAGTAACAGCAACAGAAGGCCCAGTGTGAAATCACAGCACTTTGGAAGTTTACACGAGATATTGTGCTCATGTTGATCGTTCAGATGTGTAGGGTCATTCAGTCTGACAGTAAAGGACAAAACAACATTTTCAGTAGCCATTATACACCATCATCCTCGGGTTATTATCATTAGATGTTGGGTTACTGATTTTAAAGAGGCTCGCATGTGTGAGCACAATATTTTCCAAGCCGTTTTCCAACCATTTTAAGGGTAAGAGGTACTATGCTAATAAAGATCCTTTTATATTTTGCTATGAACAACTGCATTAAAGTGTATCTCCATTACACACAGATAATTACAGTTAAATACTGTAATAGTCTCATTAGGCTTGACGCTCCCCTGCAGCCAGACTGCACAATACGCCACATGGGGAACCACAAGCACTGTATAATCTGAGACACACTGATGATGACACAAATTCAAGACTCACACGCACGCACGCACACACACAAATGCAATCATATACACACACAAGCACATAAACTGACGGTGACCTTGGAGTAAGGAAAGAGAAAAACAAGTGAAAAGTGGAGGCGGGTGAATATAAAAATAACAAGAATAGTGTATAGCAAGAACAAGAAGTATATAGTGTGTTGGGCTCTACACTTTTTACAATTTTGCTTGCATATGCGACAAAAAATACAGCCGTGCTAACACGAAGAAAAAACTACTCGCACAAATGTGAAATACAACTCAATTCAAGAGGACTTCCTTGAATTGAGTTACAAGAATGTATTAGTTATTTGTTTATTATTATTTTATTACTCGTAATGTTTTTACAATGACTCAAGGGATGTGACGTTTCAGTGATGAGCAAAAATCAGACCCATTCATCAACACGCATGGCACGTAGGTCTTTGTGTGCCCCTCACTTTATAGACTTAGGAGTACTGTGAAAATACATCAGCTTAGAGCTTTTGGTTGGGAGTTGGGACTCACGTCGGGAGGGATCCTGGCTCCATCCTTGACCGTGTTGCCCTCCACGGTGATGTGATACACCTGTCCGTCCGTGTCGGTGAACACAAAGTGCTCTCTGGCCGAGATGGCCTGGCTGGTTTCAGACTTACTCTCTGCATCCTGCAACATGCTGGGAGAAGGGACACAATGATTGGCACCCTATGCTGCTGTGTGGCATTGTGTGCTGTTGTTTTGCTGTTGTGTGAGGTTGTTTGGTTGTTGTGTGGCTTTGTGTGGTGATATTTGATTGAATTTCTGGTTTTCTGTTTATCTGAGGTATTTTGGTGTTATTTAAGTAAGGAATAAACCACGATGGGGTGTCCCATTAATGGAAAATAATGTACGACGTGGGTGGTGATGCTTGTGCCTCGCACACACTGGATGATTTTTTTAAATTTAGAAAACGTGAGAAACCACACGCCTTATGATAGATGAAGATAAATTTAGCTGTTTTGGTCATTAAGTGTGTGGAACTGGAAAGCAATGATTTTGCCAACACAGCCCACTACACACTAACCGTTTCCATTCCCAAACAACCCAGTCCTGAATCTCAAAACCAGAACTCTCGCAAATCGCAATCTCGCCATCAAAAATGAGACTTTAGTGTAAACAAACATGGCGGATGGCGGCCATGCTATTATAGCTACACTAGCTTTTACACTTGTTTTCTTAATATCCTAAGAAAAATCAAAGAACTACGGACAAAGTCATGGAGACGGTGTGAAAATGGACTGTACATGTTGCAGCGTATTCTGTTGTGATTACCAGTCAGCATGGCTCCCAATTGGCTATAGTCCTTCCCATGTGACAATCAATACACTGCAATACACAAGTACCTGGCTGTCCTCAGAGTTCCCCCCAGACTACAGGATATCTATGTTAACCTATGATATGTTCAATATTTGAAATATTTCAAATCGGTGCGGCCCCATTGGATTTGGGGAAGTACAAAACAACCTCAACATACCCCACACCAGGATAATCTGGCAAAAAAATCGTTAGAACCATCCAAAAAACTGGGCTCTGCAGAGTCTGCAGAGAGGGGAAATCGGGCACAAAATCTGGTCTAATTATCCTGTAGTGTGTACCCAGCGTGACCACCGCCGAAGTACATTATTACTAATACCACAGTTTCCACCTGTGATTATACATTAGTTACTTTCATCTATAATATTATTGTGTTTTTATCAACTAATCAGCTGAAATTTAAATATTCTCCCGCGGAGCTTGTCAAGGAAACATCTGGTCAATAGTTGTATTTGACTGTTTTGTTCATGTTGGATTTGTAGTGCATTGCTTCAGAACTGTTAAAAAGCAGAGATGTCACGTTACTGAAAAATAATGCATACCCTTGGAACAGTATTGACCAATCAGGATCACGTATTTAACAAGGCTGAGGTATAATGTTGTTTAATGTTATTTTCTTTAATGCTTTCTTTAATGTTTGTATGTGTATGTGATATCCTATTTAGTGGTGTTTTTTGGCATCACACTGCGGTTGGGCACGGCGCCAGCAGGGCAGACCTGATTACGGAGGACTCCACGCTGCTCTGCTCCGCATCAGAAACCGTCTGGCGAGCCATGGCCTCCCTGGCTGCCATCTGCTTCTTCTTCAGACTCTTCAAGTTGTGGGATGGAGACCACTCCTGTTAGCGGGACACACATACACTTTAATGCACACACACACACACACACACACGCGTGCTCACATGGATACACACACACATATGCACAGTGTACATGAATACCAGTGCGAACACAGACTAAAAAAAGGGACACCGACAGACACCGGCACAAGTGCAAACACATCAATGAAACCATTAAGAGAGTGAAACCAATAATGAACCAGTGACAGGGAGAAACAAAGTGCCTTATTAGCAGCTAGATGCTACCATAAATAAGCGGCTACACTAGTCGTTAGCGGTTGTATATCTTCTCAACCCAACTCCCATCTTACTGCGGGGAGTTTTTTGGCTTTAGGCCATTTAGCTTGCGGGTCACAATCAAAATGGAAATGAGGCAGCAGTACAGGGCTGTAGACGATGGCATGTGTATGTGTGTGTATGTGTGTGTGTGTGTATGTGTGTGTGTGTGTGTGTGTGTGTGGGTGTGCACGTGTGTGTGTGTGTGTACAAGCGAGAGAGAGAGGGAGAGGAAGAGGGAGAGGGAGAGGGAGAGAGAGAGAGAGAGAGAGAGAGAGAGAGAGAGAGAGAGAGAGAGAGAGAGAGTGTTATCCAGGCTGCTGGGAGCCATTACTCAGACTGTAAGGAGGACTATAAAAGTTTGTCAAGTATAACTTTCAGTTTAATGTGTGCTTCTGTGGCCTAATGAATCAAGTGCTCTACGTTAGGCCCTGGGTGAGGGGAGGGTTTCTCCCAAACTGATCTGAGGTCCTACAGGATGGGGAGGTCTTGGATGGTGTGTGTGTGTGTGGGGGGGGGGGTTAAAGTACAAATTGATACTACTGTCAATAATGTTCACTTTTGGAATCCCTTCAAGGCACAATTAGTTTCTTCAGGTAATGTGGGTCTCTGCTATGGAGTAGATGAGGGTGTGTGTGTACCAGTGCAGTGACAGTCGGGAAGTTCTTGGCCATCTCTCGGAGTAACGTCCCTGTCCTGATGTCCCACAGCTCCAGGGGCTTGTCTCTGAAAACCACCACCAGGTACTGTCTGAGGAAGGGCCACACACACACACACACACACACACACAAATGTTTGTAAAAAGTTATATCATTGTGAAATGATAATGATGTTTCTGCAAATTACCATCAATGTAAAAGAAGAGTCCCAAACAATTCTTCTGCATGCAGGTGCTTACAGTGGCTGACATCGACCTTCAGTGTCAAAAGCAATCATTTTCAGCACTGCTCCAAATCTTGGCCCACCACTTTCGGACACTGATTTCCTCTGCTTTACATTCTACCCAGAACACAAAAACACAACAACGACACGCCACTTGGGACGGCTTGGATATAGAGTGAAGCAATGTAGAAACAAGCAGTAGCCATTTAATCCAGCTTCAAGCCTCCTTTAACGTTACGCAGTTCCTCGGAACTCCACTTAATTTGCTTGGTGCTCCACAGGCCAAGACTGCACTCATGCTGCCAACGCTTATGCGTAAGACTGAAGGATGTTGGTTGATTTAGTGAGTGTAAAGATGGCTCCTTACCCTGAAAAAACTCTGTTAGGGACTTTTACATTAGTTGTCACTATTCCACTCTTTCATTTGAATGTAATGCTATTTTTTTGTAAAACTATGTTTTCCTGGTCTGACAGCACCGCTGAAGCAGAGACAACACGGAATAGAATACTGTAGCCTTCAGCCATTGAACAAACCCACCCTTTACACACACACACACACACACACACACACATGCAGACTTTTAGGTTGAAAGACATCACCGTGGCAACATGGATAAAACACCTGGAGGGCATAGAAAGTAAGAGGCTGGATGGAAATGACCTTGGGCTAACACATTTTAGGTCTGTGTGTGTATGTGTGTGCATGCGTGTGTGAGAGAAGCAGGTGAAGGCAGAGGATGCACGGCTGGATGGGGAAAAAGCAACTCACTTGAGATGAGACACTTTAATCATCTCAATGGCTGGCTCATCTGTGCCTCGCTCACCCCGGAATGCAAAGCACCTGCCTGGAAAACAGAGAGAGAGAGAGTCAGGGTAAACCTTGGAACAGATCAACACACAAACAGACAGACAGAGAGACAGAGAGACAGGGGGGCCGAGGTACAGCAACACAGAGATAGAGACAGAGAGAGACAGACATGGGGACCGAGGGACAGAGAGAAAGCGATAGACAGAGAGAGATAGAGAGAGAGAGACACTAGTGTTTCACTCTAGATGTTTGATTTTACCAGATTATTCGCTGAATAATGCATGCACGACCTTCAGGTGTGTTAGGCTGCAATCAGGAACACTGAGCCAGCGCGCAGTGCAGAGGACACCTGGGCAAGGTGAAGTGAAATGCAACTTCACTTCACCCAAAATAAAAGTTGTTGTTATTGCTGATGTTGAGCCAGCTGATTTAGGGGAGAGAAGCTTGTTACCGACACTGGCTGTCTGGCGAACACTATGATGTCTACCGAGGCTACTACTACACTAGAAAACTCCCAACAGGGCCAGGTGTTTGTGTGTGTGGCTGAGCGAGCGAGACAGAGACAGAGTGTTTATTGTGTGTAATCAAGCTGTTCAGCGGGGTTAAGGGCGGTTCACTAGTCCTTAATGAGGCCCCTCTTCTTCACCATACCCCACCTTTATTTGTGCAGCAAGGCAGCACAGAGGCGACATGTCCTAATTACAGAGATTAAATTACACACCCTACAACCCTCACCAACCATCCCACCATCCCTCCCACCATCAAATCAGCAGCCGGGCTCCCTAATCATATCAGGGCTGTCTATAGGACACACAGGCAGATCCCAAGGACTTCATGTGTGCCGTGTGTGGTAGTGGTGGTGGCTATGTGCTGAAGTATGCACCACAATGCACAACATGCAAGCATGTGTGCCAAGCATGGTCAGGTTGCGCACACAAAAACACATACACACAAAACCTATCAAAGGCATGAAAGACTTTAGATCAAACAGAAGAGAACTGACTACAGCTTGGTGGAGGAACTGCCTGGAGGGGGAAATTAAGAACGTTAAAGTAATAATCTCGAAGATGTTCATGTAAATAAATGTTGGTTAATTCTATCTATTGGTGAATGAGGTAACACAATGGTGACTGAGCCTATAGCCCACTGATAAAACCAGTTTCCCAGTTACACTGAAAAATGCCTGAATAAAGCTTTGTTGCAGTTATATAGTTAACTATAACAAGATAATAGAGTTTATTTATGTAGCGATAGCTATATCTTTGAGTAACGTTGGTGCCAGTGCAACTGGAACTTATTTTACCTACCATATTGTGAACGTAACATTACTCCCCCATGTGTCAGAGGGCCCCAGCAAAAGCCACTCAGGTGGCGTGTGGCATGAGCAACTGCCACACAGTTTATTGTATTCTGTTTATTAACTATTTATCTGTATGTACTCTAACTGTTTATCTTAGTTTGTCACTTACCAAGGCCGGTCATACTCGTAGTCTCAACCCACGACTACAATTGAGACTCAAATTTCAGTACAAATTTAAGTTTTACTAGTTTTATTTATTTTTACTTCTATTATTTGTTTATTAAAATGTTCAGTTAACTTTCTAAGAAATGCTGCTGGGAGCTTCCTGCACTTTTTATTTTAAGATAATGTTCTTATCTTATCATTTTCTCTTTTAATTAAACATGCTGAAGGCATTTCAATAAAGTTGTGTGTTGAATGTGTGTTGTTCTAAATTTTGACACGAAGATTTTCATTTTTACTGCAAATGTTATCGGTCAACCATATCGGTTGAACCATATCGGTCGACCCCAAGTTGTTAGAGTGGCGTGGCAAAGGTGCCAACTGCCAACTGACTGCCATCACACAGGCGACACTGGGTCTCTGGGAAGCCATGGAAGTGAGGTCCAAAAACACACCTGCAGTTACCGCTTATCACCATAGGTCTCGCCAAAGAGAACAAAACGCAAATCTTTGAGATTGCCACTTAAAGTAACAAAAGCTGAAGCTGTAGACTGTTAACTTTGATGGTGTTACATCAAGATAAGCCATGCATCCCTTGGCTAAATTAAAGCTATGCAAAATAAAGTATTTAAGTATTTAACCTGTGCAGTCACCCAACCATTATACAGAGTACCATTTTTTATTTGGCAACTGTCTTTTCTCTGCATTACAACTATTATTGAGATTGCATTTGAAACAGAGTGAAAAACAGCCTCTGGTGTTTGCAGAAAAACATTCAGAGATCCCAACTGGCCAGCTCCTGCCAGCGTGGTATTGCTTGACCCTGACTGACCAATCATATCAGGATATGAAAAAATAGCCTACATGATGATCACCCTTGGAGAGTCAATGTAGCTGCCTGAATACTCGCTTTAGGTCATTTCATAAAGGCTGCAGTTTTTGTCCAACAAGAAAAGGGAAAAAATAACAAATGTTAAGTTTACTACTTGTTGTCAAGAGCCATTGCCAGTGGTCTGCTGTTGATGTAAACATACCTCTATAAGGGCACCAAAGACTGTACAGAATGTGACGATTCAACCATTGAATGGACTCTGCTATGCTTCTTTGGATGGGAACATGAAGTCAATTGTACATGGCAAATTATTTTAAAAAATGTTCACGAAGCGAATGTGGAAGTTTGACAGGTTCGCTGGCAGAAAAAAGACCCCGGGCTGCATTGTGCCATTAATACAGATACACAAAGCACACCAGAGACAGAGATTACCACTTCGAGATCAACCGGTTTAGCTCCGTCCCCGGGCTAATTTCACACCAATAAAAATGGTTCAAGTTGATGTTCAAACAGACCTGAACCTTGAGAAACGGTGGGGAGCCTATGGTAGCAAATGTACCAAAAAAATGTCTTGTGACATAGTCATTTTGAAATCCTTCCATGCATGCAAAGCGGTTGTTGAAGTTTGGCTTATTTTGAGGTCATTGTTAGAAATTTCACAATCCTACATCTGTGATTCGTTAATTTCCAATTCCATTAAGAAATATTGTCTCCACCATTTCAGCGAGCCTATTCAGTAATGGAATAATAATGTGTGTCTGTTTGTGCTATATCTCAAACAATGCATCTGTATCTCAACACAGCCTTCTCATTTTGTTTTCCTTCTACAAAATGGTCCTTCTGGTATTCACTCTTTAAACTCACTGCTGCTTCTCCTTTCTGCTGCTTTCACGCAAACCACTTTCACAACAGCAAGTGACCTTGAGTTTTCCATTTAAAGAGACTACTCAGGTGACAACTGAGAGTGCACGGCAACAGTGCAAGAGGCATCAAGGAACCGATAGGGCAGAAAGAGAGAGAAAAGAGAACAGAGAAAGTGAGACAGAGAAAGTGTAACATGAAGTGGATGAATTTTCTTTCACATGTAACGTAGGCGACTGTGGAGTGTGTGCGGTTGCTAGTTGTTCTACAGCCTCACCTGGCCTGAGTCACACTGATTAGACTCTGGGCTGGGTGGGGCTGCACACCTGTGGTGCAGAACAATCATGGCACCCAGGATAAACTTGGGCCGTGTTCCGATATCCATACTTCCATGAGTACACTTAAACATAGTTCACTCTCCGGACTCAATAGGTACGCAAAGCTTCAGATGTTAGTGCTGTTCCAAATGCAATACTCTGTGGTGCACTTAACAGAAATTACATCAGCTGCGCGGCCGTGTCACCCGCCAAATACGTGAATCCATTAGACATTCTCTGAGCGCGGCTCCGCCTATTCCGCTACGTAGCTAAGATGGCTGGCGTAGAGTACACAAAGTGTACACCGTTGCACACTCAGCATTTTGGCCGTTTTGAGGACACATACGGGTCCTTTCAAGTAACTTATTTTGCCGCGATCATAATCGGAACACCCTACGTTCTCAAACTAGGTATAGTAAGTACGGGAAGTACGGATATTGGAACAGGGCCCAGCTATCACCACACAAACTCAGGAGAGAGCCACTGTCATGGCAGCATGTTACATCTGCTCTGCAAATACCATCTTCAATAAATGCATTCTAAACCAAGATCTACCTGTGTCCTGTGTCGGAGGGCCCCAGCAAAAGCCACTGATGTGGCGTGTGGTCCTCTGCTACAGTGACCAATTCTGTGTGTGTGCAAAGGCACAGAACACACTTTGCGTGTGTGTGTGTGTGTGTGTGTGTGTGTGTGTGTGTATGTGCACTCACCAGTGGGGAGGTCTACGTGTTGCAGCTCATTGCGTACCATGCCCATGTTGTTGGGAGTGGAGGTGGCGAAGGACAGGAAGCTGGTGAGACTGACCCATTCAATCCCCCTGTTGAATCACACACACACACACACACACAGATTGTGAACTCATTTGGAAAGTGGACTCAGATCAGGGAGAAAGGCACTGTACCGTAATGAGAAGCTAAAACTCCGTGCCTCCTTTGGTATGGTTGGGGTAGAGGCCGCCAGGTTTATTACCATACAGCCACACACCCCTTCTGTGTGTGTGTGTGTGTGTGTGCGCGCATGCATGCACGCGCACACTGTACTGTACATTGCAGTACAAAGCACAGACTTATACAACACTGAAATGGATGCAGTTACTTTGAAACCTAGTCAATAATTAATGAACATTTGTTTGTGTATGTTGTGCAAATACCCACGTAGATACTTCTATTCAGATTCTGCATTTTTGATGATATGGGTATAACTACATTCTTCCAATGGCCAGATGATGATGCAAGATCAGAGAGCGAGAGATACAGTGGTGTTGCTGAGGCATCAAAGAGGTGTACAACACAGAGAAATAGGTAGGCCTCGCTCACAGTGAGCCCTGACCCTCGGACCCCACCACCACCACCACCACAGCCCCCATGCAGTTGAGTCAGTGTCACGTTGGCCGTGGTGTTGGGAGACAAGCTGCAGTTTATCATGGGGTAGACATACACAGACGCACACAAACAAAATAAAACACACACACACGCACACACACACACAAAACAAATGCATGTACACAAACATGAGACAGATACACAAACTTGCGCTTATGAGTCACTTTTGGGCTTTCTCATGAAAGTTTCCCAGGGTTTGTGTTTTTGGGTGAGCCTGCATGGCTCCAGTGCAACAGTGTTTTCTCCTAATCAATCTTTTTTATAGCATAATTGATTCAATCTTGCGCTTAATTAATCCTGGTGAACTGGCTCTAGTGCTTGTTAGAGAGTGATAATTAATGGGGCCCAGGGTGTCTTCATACAGAGGGCGTTCTCTGAATGGCCGGTCTAACTCTAGACTGCAATTAACACAAACACTGAAAACAAGCTGCAGCAGTCGGTGGCCAAGCAGCACAGTAGGATTGTAATGAATGCTCCTGGTAATTAGTCCATTACGGAAGGACAGGAAATTAGAGTAAACAATGCTGGATGCATTGACGTCATCCATTAATAAAAAATAAACCAGCGTTAACTTTCTTCCAATTGCGCATGAGGGATTGATATAATGGCATGAAAACAAGGTCGATATAAGAGTGGCTGTTGTTGATATGGAAGGAACAACGTTGCTTGCTTGACAACTGTGACAGATTGAAGCGCTGAATACACTACCAGTAGATCTGCTAAGGGCTACCTCCACTGTCAAGCACACTCATTCACACTTTCACAAACCCTGAATGTGAATGGGTTATTTAGAAGGCAAGGCTCCGTTACCCTAGCAACCATGCTCTGCTATTCATGATAAAATATCAGATCACTGGACACGGTGATATGTGGTCATGGACACACGCTCAGGAGAGAGAGCCACTGTCATGGCAGCATGTTACATCTGCTCGGCAAATACCATCTTGCCATCTCCAGTTAATGCATTCTCAACCAAGATCTACCCGTGTCCTGTGTGGGAGCGCCCCAGCAAAAGCCACTAAGATGGCGTGTGGCAGGAGCGTTTGCTACAATGGCGTAATATAAATTCCAGCCAGCCGTCTTCTCTGCGGGGGAAAGCCAACACTAATCCTTCCTGCGCACGATCATTGAGTGTGCGGGGAGAGGAGGGGCTATTCACAGACGGAAGCGCGAGCGAGAGCGGGGCAAGGAGGAGCTGATGTGCTGCGTGCAGCTCTACGGCGCAATAAGATTTTACCCATTTTAAATGGGTAAAATAGAAAAATCAATATGTGGCGGTCAATGTTTATATTGTGGCGGGTTGCCACAAAAAATCAACATATGGGAAACACTGTTTATGTGCGGGTGTGTACTAGAACAGAATAACAGCACGGAGAACATGGCGTCCTACCTGACTTCACACGAGTGGACGCTCAGCTCCTTGTGCAGAAGCCCACTGGTCAAGTTGTACACCAGCACGGAGCCATTACTGGTCCCTGAGGAGAGAGACAGTTACAGAGAGGAAGGAGAGAGAGAGAGGAAGGGGAGAGAGAGAGCCAGAGACAGAGAGATACAGATACAGAGAGACAGACAGACAGACAGACAGACAGACAGACAGACAGAGAGAGAGAGAGAGAGAGAGAGAGAGAGAGAGAGAGAGAGAGAGAGAGAGAGAGAACAGGATGAGTCGGTGAGATTGTGGCTATCACAGAAATAGGGGAAATATGAAATAAATCAGGTTGATCTTTCAAGAGGTGCGAGGGGAGGTTACTAGGGAAAAGGGACGGCTGAACTGCTCTACCTGCACTGTTGCTAGTGCCACCCTCATTGGAAAATAACTTTTACATGAAAATAAAAGTATATAACCATGTATATAATATATAAAACTAATAATAATAATAATATTAAAACTAAAGTGTTTTCAAGGCGGCTGAACAGGTGTGGGAGCTCGGTGAGCTGGATAATGAGCCTGTGTGAGCGTGAC
Organism: Merluccius polli; assembly: GCA_030340625.1. Taxonomy (NCBI): domain Eukaryota; kingdom Metazoa; phylum Chordata; class Actinopteri; order Gadiformes; family Merlucciidae; genus Merluccius; species Merluccius polli. The sequence goes on from JAOPHQ010002308.1 coordinate 29,080, forward strand.
CGGTATGTCTCCGGTGTCCCCCCTAGAAGACCCATTAGTCTCTGGAGGACCTCAGAGAGACTACCACAAACTACACGAACATCTTGCCCTGGGTTGGCGTATTGCTGGCAGGCTAGTGTGTGTGTGACAGTGTGTGTGTGTGTGTGTGTCGATTTTTTAATCGATTTCAATTAACTTGTCAGTAAAACTACAGTAATAGCCATGGAACAGATGTGGAGGCTATCAGAAGTCTGCTCTGATGATGGTTTTAAATTGTACTGGGGCTTTTGTGCTTGTTGTGGGTAATGGCCAGTGTTTTCATGGCGGCTGAACAGGTGTGGGAGCACGGTGAGCTGGATAATGAGCCTGTGTGAGTGAGCATGGCCAATATGTCCAGTGTCCCCCCTAGAAGACCCATCAGTCTCTGGAGGACCCCAGAGAGACCACCACAAACCACATGAACATCTGGACCCGGGTTGGTGTATTGCTGGCAGGCTAGTGTGAGAGTGTGCTTGTGTGTGTGTATACATCCGCTGTCTGTTTGACTTGCCACTTGGCAGGGGAAGAACAGTGGGCGGAAACGGTGAAGTGTGTGCGGGGAGGGAAGTGTTACCGTGGTGTAGGAGCTGTACTCGCTCATATACTCAAGGATAACTGGGAGGAGGGAGGTTGAAAGATAAACCAAGGGACACCCCACCCAGTTGAAGTATCATTGTTTTTTTTTCCTTATTTCCTTCCTTTTCTCTTAGAGTAGCTCTGTTTCCACACTTATTGTGATTCGTTCATTGTCCAGTAATGCAAGAATACAAATTCATAAAAGGTATTTCTGATGGCTCCATTTCGATGTTGTATGTAGTATGCTTAAACAGGTGTGAACCTAATCAGAGCCACCGTTCTGGGTATTATCCCCAGATTCAGTACTTTTTTTGTGGGATTCATCATTAAATGATATTTGCTTTGCAAGAGGGGTTGGGTGATTTTCCGATAGAACGGTATATCACTGTTGTATAAAATGATGATGTGTCCATATCAATACCATCTCAAAATATGTCACAAATCATTGTTTCATGATGTGTTTTTCACATTTATTCGAATTTCTCTAACTGCCATTGATCTGAGGTCGTGCTTTAACATCAGCCAATCAGTGGGATGTGCTTGAGCATGAGGCACGAGCCTATGATAGCGAAGGCGCTAAAATGGCAGCTAGCACTATGACTGTGAGTGAGCTAGCAAAAAAAAAAATTGCACCTGCCCATGAACGACTAAAATCCGATTACAGACATTCAGAGTAGAATAAGATTAAGGTTGGAAAGGTTGCGTGGGTCGGAGAATAAAGGCAGAATTAATGAATGACCTTTAGCATACATTGAATTTGATTTGTTGACTTTAAATCCCCTTTTTCCTTCCCAAATTAGCCCTACCTTTATGGTTCTATGGTCATATGTGCACAAAGCTTAGGCTATAAAAATATTGATGACAGCGAGGTATAAAGTACTGGCAAATTTCTTTCTTACTCCACAATCTTAAAAAGCAGGTAAGATGAGCGAGAATGAGTAAGGTAAAATACATGTCTCAAACATGTCTCAGGCATACATGCAGAATATGGAGAAAAAACATGAAATACGATGCTATTGCTGTCCTCAAGCTGGCTGGCAACATCGCTTCATTTCTAGGTGAAACTGCTTGTCAAAAGCACCCCGTTTGAGGAACCGATAGCCAGATACAATACTGATTTAATAATTTGTTTCGGATTATAGGCCTATAAGCCTATAAACACAAAGTTATGAATAGCAAGCTTATGAAGGTCATAATTCATTGCAAGTCTAGTACTCAAACATGCCTAGTAGCCTTATACTGGATTTGTTAATGGGTTATGTATAAAACAAGCATGGGAAAAAAGTGATTTACAGACGATTGCCTTCACCCTGTGGCAGAAAAGAGCGTAGCAGCTCTCGCTTAATTATAAGGTTTGTGTTTTCTAATGGTTGAACCATAAGCCGTGATGCAAGACCATCGGATTATGCAAACAATAAACGGGTAGTTTTGGAAGGCAGCTGTCCTCATTTCTCAGTAAGCCACTCGTTCCTTCCATTGTGATGTTGGCATTTCTGTACGTGAACGCTGCTCTGTTTCCACCACTCCAGTAATGTTATCTCAATGTGCAGGATCAAACAAACACACACAAACGAGGAGCTGTTGGACAACCATGGATAAAAGAATTGGACGGGCACCATCCTGAGTACAATGGGATGAACTGTCCTCTCTGTAGAGCTCAGTAATTGCTTTTGTTTGCAGGCGTCTTGTTTTGCTGATACAAGTTGGGGGGGTGGGGGGATCCTGGGTCTTGTCCCGTCTCTGTCAAGAGCGTTGTCGAGTGACTCATACACACATTATTATACAATACCCATCTATTCTAACAGCAATACTCAGCTACAACACCAGATATGGTAAGGCTGTCCCAGAAAACAGCTGCAGTCACCACAGAGATACAATAATGGAATATATGGGAAAGGTATGGGTAAGAAAGAGAGAGTCAACGGGAAAGAAAAGTAGAGCTCAGGATTCCCTGCCTTCGGTTTAACTGGACTGACGGTGGACTGGGGATTTAAATCCCCAGTGCTTTTCACACATGTAGCAGAAAGCTGCTACATGAAATCACCTCCATTATTTGCTCTCATTATTTACACTCTGTGTAAGGTGCAAAAAGCCGTGTTGCTCGACAGGTGCATCAATATGAGTTTTCCTGTAGCACAAGGCAGGAGAAACCGCATTGTGAAGCAACAGAGGTCTAACATGGCTGCACACAGTTATTACTGTGTGCAGTACCCCACACCCTGGGTGTTGAGAATGTTACTACTCTTCAGTGTAAAGATTGAGTAGTGACATAAGTGCAGTGAAAAATTAGTGGACTTTGAGTGGACTGAAATTACAGTAAATTATATAATGTATTGTGTATGTGTGTATTTTTGGTGATAAATTCTCAGCCCTGTGTATGTCATTTCCTATATCAATATGACACTCATATGGTATTGATAAGTATTAAAAAAAGATAAAGATAAAGATGAATAAATCACAAGATAAATCAACTTCCATTGGCCCCGATATGTCACAGTGGCTCGAAGAGTGACCAATCAAAGTCGGCCTGCCAGCCAACTGAAACGACCACATTAGCGTCAACCGATACATCATCAGCCCAATAATACCAATAATCCTAACTTTGTGCTATAATCTCTAATAATAGGTTCTGAATTATTTTAACAAAACCTAGAGACACTGTCCCCATTAAATATATATAAAAATAAGGGGAAAATTACATTTAAATGGCCAGGATATTGAGAATGAATATGCACTGTGTGGCTTGCTGACCGAATCACCCAATCACTTCAAGGCATGGGAGAAACAAAGGACAACAGGCTACATGGGATAACAAAGAGCATAACTTATGAGTCATGTGACGAGGGGCTAATTAAGCTTGTCCCTGTGCTGGGTGATGGTGGGTGCATAAAGAGAACGAATGGCGGTGCTCTAGTTTCATTTTCTTGGAGCGCCGCTGGGAGCCAGCTGAGCAGGCGGCGGGTCACCCCTGGCCATCTGTGGTCCCCGACACTCTCCAAGAACTCACACACACTGGGTGAAGAAAGGCAACTCACACACACAAGGACACCTTACTGTAGTGCGTGCGCACACATTCTCAGTAGGGTGGCCTTGTAAGTTGTTTTTTCTTGCACACACACACACACACACACGTTTACTTCTCAATATTCTGGATATATATTCTGGACATTCCCTGCCTAAAAGGAAAAATAAAATATAATATTAGTATAAATACAATAAATATTAAATATAGTTTTTAAAAAAATGAGTTTTGTCTTTAAAAATCAGGAGTGGCACAAGGACACTGATGAAAGAAAAGTGATTGAGTTTGAAGGTGTTCTTCATCTTCTTATCCAAGGCCCGAGTGGAGGCAGAGTATCTTAGAGGGATGACTAATTAATGTGTGTTTCATTAGAGGACTGAATGTAGCCTATTTTTCAGCTTAACAAATTAACTGACAACTGAATCTTCTGAAGGCGACGCAAAGTGTTTTTTTTTATTTCAAAAGGTGTTTATATGTGTATGTGTATATATACACAGTATATACATTAGTATATACAGTAGTATATACATTAGCAAACAGACAAGAATATAGCCAAAGGGAGAGCCAAACACATCCCTTGATGACTCGATACTGACTGCCATGGATGTTTTTAGATAAAATTTGGCAATTTTATGCATTATTGCCGTGGAGACTATAACGGCACATATTCAGTGCAAAATTGCTGTGCTGATCTAAAAACAATCAAATAAAAATGTTCCCTCCGCCCGCATGCCTCTCTCATCCATATTACATTTCTCTCTTGCGCATTTCCAAAGTTTGTGTTTGTAGTAGCTTCTCTTTCATTCTGTCTGAATTGAATAAGTCTCGCATCATTTCGGCATCATTTTCACAAGTGGCACAGCTAAAAGAGATGAGCTGTCACCCACACTTGCATGCCGCTTGTACTGTATTGAAATGTGTTGTCAGAGCCAGTAGTCATATTGTATTTCACAATTATATTTCACAACAGCATTGCTATTTTAAGCCACACACTTGCACGATGGCGAAAAATATGGAAAGATGTCTTGTCATATTCAAAGTTACTGGTTTAACAGCCGTGTGATCAATAAACCTCCATTTATTTTGATGCCTTATTTCCTACATGTGAACGGCTACCAAGACAAGCACAGACAGATGACTCAGATCCTCGCCACTAAACTCCCAATGGAACCTTCTTTTCCAACGCAGCGTGCAGAGGAGCCATAAATCAGAGCAACCCAGTTAGTTATGACTGGTCGCCTCTCGCCCCAATTTCTCTTTGGTGTACACAGCAGCAGCACCGTGATTAATGTAAGCTACCAAAAGACCGCTTTTGCAACAACAAGCACCTCATATAAACGGCCTACTTATTCCATGAAATATTAAAACTAATAGCAGGGGGATTATGATATGATTTACAGGTCCAATCAACGTCTCTCTTCCACCTCCCTTTCCATCATCATTCCTTCGTCTCAGGGGGCTTTATTTGTTAACAAGGTGCGAAAAACAACAGCTGATGTTGGGAATAACAAGAATGAATGGGTTATATGGCCATCGTAAAAACTATCTAATGTTGCTTATTTACAGCATAGTATGAAATTACAACAATTTCATTGCTTTCGAAAATCTACTGTTTTTGTAAAAAGCCCCTTGTGAATCGAAGGCAATCTCATGTTGTGTAATCAGATTTTATGTAATTTGTATGAAAAGTACTTTTTTGTGTGATTGTTTCTCGTCAATGACGTTAACTCTACATTTCCATCAGTCCTTGAATAACTGCTAGTTCCTTGTGTGCCCGTGTGTGTGAGCATTTGTGCATGTCCGTGCCTGCCAGTGAAGTCACCACTCACCTACAGCCAGCAGGGGCTGGTAGTGGTTGATGTTCTTGGTGGTAAGCGGAGGGCACATGCGGATGGCGAAGGGGGGCAGTGGCAGCCCGGATAGCAGGCCTGTCAACAGGAACTTCAGCTGCACTTCCTGCTGGCTGGATGATGGGGGCGGAGCCTCTCCAGCTATCAGTGTCTGACCTGGAGTATAAAAACAAAATGACTTCCTTAAATGCAAAGCGGGCACCTCACCTCACTCTACACTATGCCAGCAAACACAATGTGAATTCAAGTAATTCATTAGACTTAACCACCACTTAACCATATCTTCACCAATTATACACAGTCGGTTGTTGTCGTTGTTCTTTAATTAAATGTGCCCATAGCCAGCAAAGAAAAGTCAATATTGCTATTTATTTAATGAAAGCCTTAAATTGGCTCATCATTAAGTTGCACTGTCGCTCAGTTCTCTCAAGGTGTACAGTGATGAGCTAGTAGTATAAGAGCACAGAGCAGCCAGGAGAAGTACAGACTTATCAAAATTAAACCGACTGACTGTGTCCGTTTTTGTTTATTTTAATGGCAGAATGAATGTAGACTGCAATGCCACCCCCATTAACAACATACATCCCAAAGACCTTTAAGTGCCTGTATAAACTGTTGTAATTACTAACAAAATTGAGTTTAATGCCTTTGCCCTCTAAAAAAAATACCACTCAGATAATACCACTCAGATAATGACTTTACATTTCACATGTGCAATTATCTGCTTTTTTGTGTGTATTTTCTGTCATCTGGCTCAGAGCACTCTTCTGACTCGCAGGACCTTTTGAAGTTAGAATTGGAATTGCTCGGAATAATCCATTTGCGTTTAATTTCATGCAACATAATGGGCCTGGTAGCGGTGGGCGTTTAGGTGTAATAGGATGAGAAGTGCAACGACTGTTTGCACTTCTCAAGGGGGGCGGAAAAACAAACAAGGCAGATAGTTAGGAGTAGCAGCATCGTTAGTCGATGAGCACTATACGGCGTGGTGGAATGCGTGATTTTTATTTGTTAATTTTCTTGAGGCTCGTGGGCGCAAGTGCATTGTGTATGTCCCAAAAAGAACAAAAATAGAAAATGGTTATACCATCAGTATACAGAAAATGCATTAAGACCATGTCTAATGTACTTCCTCCCTTGCAGCCGCTCAGGATTCACTCTAACAAACAATGTTCTATATGTTTGTCAACCCTTATGACGTATAATGTAGATAAAACACTACAACAAGGTCTCTGTTGACTAGGGCATTCATGACTGCTGCATTTTAGTATTTGACTAGTAGTCGACAAGTACTCCACAAAAGTAGTTGAGTAGTCCATTAATCGCGGGAGGTATATCATATATTTTTCAAAAAGGTCTCAAATACAACCAGTAAACTGCCTCTTTTCCACCGCATGGTATGGTATCGGTTCAACTCTACATGGTTGGATTAATTAATTTTAATAAAGGTTTTTAACAATGTATTTAGCAGCTGTTTCAATGTTTAAAGGTGTTAAACCAACATATACCAAAAAGCTCAATCTACTAATAATAACGGGTAGGTAATTTAATAAACATGAATAGAACAGGTATGCATTTTCCTTTTATGGCAATCCATCATCCACAATAGCGCCTGTGTAATTTATTTTTGGGTGAATAGCGCTAGTCCAGCTGTGCAATTTCATCAAACCTTTGCACAATGTTCAAACCACCTTATTTGCTTTGTGATGATTGGTAGTAGGCCTACTCTAATACTATGGAAGCCACGTGTCTTCTGAAACATTTAGGCTGCACTGAAACTCTGCCGTAACAAAGTCGGTCTCGGACCAATGAGTGGATCCAATGTCCTACATTATATTGTAGTTTCATTATTAAAATAAAACAACAATAATAACAAATTGAACCGCTTAAAAAATGAAAAGGAAAAAACGATCAGTTGATATAAACATTCCCATTCAGACAGGGTTTATATGTAGGCAGGACCAACCTGGGGGTAGGTGAAACAGAGTTCGCAATTGGCCCTGAGAGGCTGTTTACAAATAGCCGCGCGAGACCAGCGTGATCTCGCGAGCTCCATGATATTCCACTCAGTTCAGACTGGCATTACACGACGGAGATAATTTGGAGCCGATCACCAAATGATCGTCCAATCAGCGTTGGTTTTGAGGCGGGTTCAAGTGTGACGCAATGAGGAGCGACTCTTCAGTCTAAACAACATGGCGGCTTCCACGGATGTGATCGAGATGCGCGCTGCTATCGAGCAAGTTTTAGCAGAATTAGAGTGTATTCCTTCTCTAAAATATGAGCAAAAAGCGGAACTGGAGGCTTTTTTCGGAGGAAAAGATGCTTTTGCCCTTCTCCCGACTTGTTTACTTGATGAGCTTGCCTCGACGCTCTGTTATCACGTCATACGCTTCGTTGATCTGATTGGTTGATTTGGCCCGTCAATCACCAACATAGGCAGATGGTTTATCCAATCAGCAACCAGTATTTTCGCCCCCTCCCAAAGGCTCTCCAACTGAACGATTCCAGATGGAAATGCTGAGCCAACGCGAATCATTCCATCTGGCGGAGTCAGGTTAGTTTACAAATAAGCCATGATCTGACTGGACTAAACCCACAACAAGCTTGTATGAGCTCTTTTCTTTCTCTAAATACCTTGAAGGAGCTATAGACGATATTTTGAACATTAATATAGCAGCAAACATGTACATATGTATGGCTCTGTAAAGATATAGTGGCGTAATGGTGTCCTGACCAGTCACACACTCTGTGTGTGGTCCAATCCAAGCTTCTCTTTTCTTTGTTTTGGTAGCCGGGCCGTGCGTTCATGATAGCGCACGGACAGCGTGAGAGTTCATTCGTTAGTCCCTCCCTGTGAAACCGTTGCCCCCCCCCCTGCATTTAAAAAGAGAGTGAAGTCGCACACAGTGTTGTAAACAACGTGATGGTAGAGTTCATTACGAAGCGTTCAGCTGAAGGCGACCATCCTGAACGTCCTCCACCGAACAAACCACGTTCTTTGGCTAAAAAGGCCTCCGACAAAGAGAGAGATAAGACCAGAGTTGACATTGGTCTGGCTTTTCCAAGATGGAGATATGTACATCCTCTTGCTTGCCTACTGTTCTTATGTGTCGTCACTTGACATTATTCACAAAGCTAACTTTATGTTGTTGGGTCTTCAAACGCAGTGCTGTGTCCCACAACGACTTGCAGACAACACAAAGGGAGGAGGGAAGGGGGAAGGAACGCCAAGTTAGGGGGGAAGGTAAAGAACACGCCCACTTGTTTTGTTCTGAGAACCTGGTGTTCTAGTGCGACATCTAGTGGCTAAATAGCATCTATAGCTCCTTTAAATTCTGTTTATTTAACATGGCATAACATAGAAAATGATTGTTCAAACAAATCTATGTTCAACAACAAAAATTGTACGTTTAGTTTACAGCGATGCACAGTGTCGACTAGTGGATTTGATAGTCGACTAGTCGACTATTCTGTGAAGCCCCTACGGTTGACTGTAGACACTTGGTGGAAAAGAAGGTGAAAACGCTAGTATGGCATAACAATTACTAGAATAGTATGGAATAAAGCTTTTGTAGGTTGCTTGTACAAAGGGGAACACAAATGAGCCAAGAAGTTAAGGCTACCAAGCAGTGTTTCCATGGCCGTATTTCTGATCATCTCACGCAATGTTACAGTGGAGGGCAAACAGGGCCCCAGCCTGACAGGAAAAGAAAACACTTAATCAATAAAGGGGAATTCATGTGCAATATTCAGCAGCATGGGGGAGATAGGATACCACCTGAAGCATTGGCCATATCTAACTCAAAGAGGGAGAGATTGAGATTGAGATAGAAAGAGAGAGAGAGAGAGAGAGAGAGAGAGAGAGAGAGAGAGCAATAACCGAGAGAGATCAAGAAGTGATAAGACATCAAGAGCTAGAGATAGAGAGGATTTCAGATCCTCAGTACACACAAGTTCACAGCTATCTAGACTTGACCTGAATAATAGGGTGAAATAATAGGATAAAAAAAGATCAAAAGCCTAAAATAATAACCTCATCTCATTGTCATTCAGGGTTTCCGTTATATACATTTTTCAGTGCCAGCCCACCACTGCAAAATTCATGCTGCCGCTGCTTCAGAATATCATGAAATGTCATGAAGTTGCAATTACACGACTCTGCAGAGCTGTCTGCTCCACTGAACTCAAATGGGATGAGTAACTGGAACAGTAAAAGGACGTCAATCACTCGCGAAGTCATGACAACCAAATAAACAACAGCGTGAGTAGGCCTACAGCATTTTCTCCTCAGGCAGAGTGACAAACAGGGCAGAGGATTACGTTAGCGGACAACAAGAAAAAAGGTAGATTTAACAGTTTTAATAAAGATTTGCAATGTTTTCTCTATTGATGTCCACGGGTGGTTAACTAATTGTTATTAATTAATTAATATTAACTAGGTAGTTAGCTAGGTACCATTAACGTTCACGTTAGCGAACTCAGTGAGTCAAAAACATCAAAATAATTGCCAACGATGTTTATATAAGCTATGTATTAAAATATTCCTGATTGCATTTTCAGATGAGTTTGTTAAAATATTTCTAAGAAGAAAAGATGCCTGATGTTGATTAGGAAGATAATCGGGTAACATTAATTTAGCTAGGGAGGGGCTGAAGGTTCTTAGCTATGTCCCAAAGTTTTGAAGGAAAAGTTTATTAAATATTTTACATTAGTGGTGGCTACTACAATATTTTAATGTTCTTACTGGTTGTGTGATGTGAGAGAATTATCTGACATTATTCATTCTCAAATGTAAACGTGTTAGACAAGTAGACAGGCAGGAGTAGGGGAGGAGAGCAGAGTGAAGCAGGAGAGAGGGCAGAAAGAAATGAGAGCGGACAGGAGTGGAGTGGAGTGGAGGAGAGGAGAGGAGAGAAAACGAAGACTAAAAACAGGCTATCAGGCTGGGACCAAAAATGGGTAGACAAGACAAGGTTCCATCCATGGCTTTACCACACTTATCAGGGTGAGTATTCAGCACTGCACCATACCGTGCAATACAGTGTATTTCATGGGTCAAAGAGGCATCATGTGTCAATTGCAGTCAGGTGTCATTGCATTTCATATTTTTAAATGACATATTGATATTCATTCCGACTACTGGCGGCACGCACACACCACCAAGGTACAACAAAACCCTTTCCCTCCACTGCTGAAAAACATCCAAATGGAAAGACTGCACTTTATATACACATTAATTTACTGATGGCCTGCTATATTTTCACTCAGGTGTAAATGAAAATGCGAAATAGGCACGTTTCCGTCAACAGGTTTGGAGCAAATTGTTAGCTCAATAACTATGACACCTGTATATATTTAAGTCTTTACTGAAACTTCAGCTTGACAGCGATAACAACAGCAGTCTCTTACTAAGAACCAACTCCTTCACACATGCGCAGTGAGTAACATAGCAAACACACATGCGCAGTGAGTAACAAAGCAAACTTAACACAAATAAACTAGGCTACGCAAAGCGTAGTTTTGTTGACGTATAGGCTACGTTACGCATGACGTGTTATGGGAATATCTTGGAAGATGCTGACGTCGCCGACAGCGGAAACAGCTGATAAATCATGTGAGTTAAATATTTGCTATGTCAGAACATATGTGGCAAATATGTTTCCATCTCCCATTTAGCGCATTAACTCTATGGAAAAAGGCAAAAACCACCTGACGTAAGCATAAAAACTTTTTTGCGAAATTGAGGACATTTACAATTTTGCCATTTCCATCAACCTTTTCTAATGCGATACTTCAAAATTAGCATAAAAATAAGTTGATGGATACACAGAGAGAGAGAGAGAGAGAAAGATGACTAGCACAGAAATATTCAACGGTTGAGTGGGGGGCTTGTGCAAGGTTAGCCTAGGAACAAGATGCATCTGCAAGGTCATGTTTTATTTGCTCTGGCAGATAGGTCTGGCCCCTCTCCCGTTCAGACAGATTTCTAGCTGACCTTGCCCGGGTCAATCACAACCGTTTATCTAAAATGATGCAGGTTTGATAAGATGACTGTACATGAGCGCCATTGAGGCATTTTCATAAACAACCAATTATTGTGACAGTAATAAACGAACTGGACGGTATATTTTCTCTAAAAGAAGAACAACCAACTGCACTTAAAGCTTTTGTTGATAAGAAAAATGTAAATGGATGGATTTGGTAAAAGTCAAATTTACGTCACACGTTTCATTGCTCTGTTGAAGGTCTACCCAATTCCCTCCAGAGTACTATGTCTGAATGCTCTTTTACAGATGAACAAGAGTTGAAGGTAATCAGGTGCAATTCATACAATAAGGTCCAATGCATTAACAATACACAACAATGCTTTTCAATGCTTTACTAAAAAAGACAGCGATTTTTACTGTACTGCATTTTTGTTTAGTTTTGTTTGTTTTATATATATATATATATATATATATATATATATATATATATATATATATATATATATATATATATATATATTTATTTATTTATTTATTTATTTATTATTTATTATTTATTTTTAGTTAATTGTATTTTGATTAAAAGCAAAAAATTGTGATTGTAAGTTGTAAAGGGAAGCGGGACGGCATGGGGATAAACATGCGAGAAAAGAACATCTAAATAGTTCATATGTGCGTAACTCTGTACTGATGATTTTCTCAAAAAGAATATTGTAAAAAGAATATATATATATACACATTTTGTATGTGTATATATATATATATATAAGACTGCGGTGGGGTGTGTTCAGAGGTGTACCGATCATAGTGTTGAGGGAGAGGTCCTGGATTTTCTTCTGGTTGTGGGCCAGCGGAGCTCCACAGAATGACACAGGGGAGTAGAGCGGAGACAGACCCGACCTGAGCAGGGGTTGAAGGCGAGGGAGGAGGAGATGGAGACATTGTTGTTATGAAGCCTGAAATATTAATGTTAACAAACAGAAAGTATCTCCCTGTCGGAAAACAGCCCTATGGCCATATGAGAAACTGGATGTGTACTCTACTCAATGTACGATTTGAAAACATTTGACTTATATTGTAGGAATATTGTGGTTGCCAGCATACAATTTAGTCTGCAGTTCAATAAAGAGGCACTATTTTATTCTGAAGTCTTTTCCGTCTGAGCTGATTTCAGAGACAAGGCGAGGTCGCTTTAGTGTTGTTTTTGGCGGCCTGTTTTCATTTTAGTCTTAGTCTAGTCTTTGTGTCAAACTGTCATTTTAGTCTTTATTAGTTTTAGTCACGTTTGTACTATTTTAGTCTAGTCAAGTTTCAGTCGACTAAAAGTCTGAGCATTTTAGTCTTATTTCAGTCAGAATTATCCATGACTATTTTAGTCTAGTTTTAGTTAATGAACATTGTATTTTAGTCTCTTTTTAGTAATGCAATTCTATTTAAACCAGTAAATATAGTACAAGTACCTAGTATAGTATAGACAAAACCAACATTTTCTTTAAGTCACCCATTTCACAAGTCAAACAAGGTTATCTTATTATTATATTATTGTTACCTTATAGACTCAAGAAAACATTCCAGACATGGAAGACGCTCTGATTTGAATTTACAACATATATATTTTACCCACCAAACATGTAAGAAGTACACACACATGGCTAACCTGCCAGGTTTTGTTTGAGCTTTAAGGCCTTTACACACCGGGGCGTGACGAATAAACGACACGAAAATGTATACTCGCCTATTTCACATCAAAACTATTCATACCTAGCCTAGAACTCTAGACACCCCCTAGCGGCAGCAAATTTATTTGGCAGCTAGTGTAGGTCTAGCAAAGCTCCGTCCGCTTTTTGGTGCTGGAAACACCAAGTGTGTCTTGTATGTCTGACCAATCACAGCGTGAGGGGCGGAGTCGAAAGCCGGGCTACCTAATGACGACAGAGTTGCGACGGTTCCGTGTTAGGTAAACAATGGCTGCTGCTGCTGGCGAACGGCTGTCTTTCGACTCGGCTTTGGCCGCGACTCTTCAAGACTTGAAGTTAACATTTTATTTGAGAAAAGAACAAAGAACGGCACTGAAGTCTTTCCTCGAAAATAAATATGTATTCGGAGTTTTGATTAATTACGTAGTCAGAGCCGTCGCTCTGACTACGTCACCTTCTTCGTTGCTCTGATTGGTTGTAGCGCTATCCTATTGCGTGCAGAGGGAACTTGAAAGACAACCGTTTATCCCGCCCACACTGCCAATGGAGCTGAGCCAGACCTTACATCTTTCTGATGTGGGTCTGGCTTGCCAGGCTAATTCATACCGGCAGCGATGCGAATCTGCGACAGTTGCGACATTTGTTCAATACAAGTGAAGCGGCTTTTTCGCCGCGTAATATTTGCGTTCTGTGTGAAAGTACTCATGACAAAAACAACAGTAAGAAAACTCATATTTACGTGCAAATTAATCACAGGAAAAAAAACGCCCCGGTGTGTAAAGGCCTTTAACTTGCCGCGAGTGGGGATTGAGGAAGTGACGTCGCTTGCGTCTTCGCAGTGCGCTGATGCAGCCCCGAGACTCAGGAAACAGAAATATTTCAAAATAATAATAATAGCGGGACGAAATGAACGGGACGAAAATAGTTTTTATTTTGAAAACCACATTTAGTCCCGTTTTTATTCGTCAACAATATTGCATTATAAATTTGATTATAGTTTTCGTCACATGACCACCATTTTCGTTGCGTCTCGTCTCGTTTTCGTCACGTGATAAAGGTTCGTTGACGACGATATTTAGTCATAATTTTCGTTGACGAAAACAACACCACCTAAAGTAATTCCGAAGTGGATAACGATTCCCCAAGTGATGTTGCTCCCTGTTGTTGATAGTTGAGCTGATATTTCTGGAACATTTTCAAAAGCAGACTCCATAGAGGCAGAATCCAAACATTTCACTATGGGAGCCGCCATGTTGTTTTCTATTGCTAGCTATGGTCGCACACGGATTCCCTCCAGCATATAAGTCCCACCTACGCTGGTTGGCTCGGTGAAAAATCCCGCTGAGTCGAGTACCACTCAAGCAACTGACACCAGACACTGAATCGCTGGAACAAACCATTTTCTGATCACACTGCTTGAGCCTATTCCACCATCATTATATGATACAATACAAGTAAAAACATTTAGTTTTAATAATAATTCATATGAAAAACATCAAACATATTGACGTTTATGTATACCTATGTATACGTGTGTGTGTGTGTGTGTTTGCCTGCGTGCATGCCTATCTGTATATACCTACGTTTGCGTATGAGAATGCCTGCGTGTACGCCTGCATGTGTGTGTGTATGCCTGCGTGTGTGTGTATGCCTGTGTGTGTGTGTGTGTGTGTGTGTGTGAGATCACGTACCCTGGGTTAGTGGGTGCCCGACCTGTGTGGGCCTTCAGTTCCCACAGCATGACGCGCCCGTCGCTGACTGTGAGCGCGGCGCTGTTCTCGCTGACCGGACAGATGACCATGCGGTATGGCCGCACAGTCTTGGTGACGCGGATGGCGTCGCACTGGGAGCGCAGGTCGTACACCAGCTCCTGCGCACTCTGCTCTGGGTCTGGGAGGAGGAGGAGGAGGAGGAGGGAGAGGAAGAGGAGGACAGGGAGGAGGAGGAAGAGGGGAGGAGGAGGAGGAGGAGGGGGGGGAGGAGGAAGAGGAAGAGGTGATTTGGAGGTGGCTTTTGCATTGCATTCATGGTTATTCCTTTCCTACTTTTGCTCCATTGTGATTTTAATTGAATTGGTAATTTGTTTGCTTCATATTTTGTCTGCCTGTGCAGGCAAAAAAATAACTTCTAGAAGCAATACAAAGACAAAAAAAAATAGTACCTATTTCCAATTTGTGTACACTTATCAGTGAAAGTACAAGAGAGAATGAGAATATGGAGTCATACGAGTGGACAGTAAAAATAAACAATTAAAATGGGGAGCGCATGATATGTGTCAGGGAAGGATAGTGACAGTGGGGGTGAGAGACAGAGAGAGAGACAGAGACAGAGAGAGAGAGAGAGAGAGAGAGAGCGCAACAATTAACTCTCCGCTGGCCTA
The DNA here is from genome assembly GCA_030340625.1 of Merluccius polli. NCBI lineage: Eukaryota > Metazoa > Chordata > Actinopteri > Gadiformes > Merlucciidae > Merluccius > Merluccius polli. Next base: position 44,613 of record JAOPHQ010002308.1, read on the forward strand.
TTACAGAACGGGGAGGATAAAAGGATAAATGGCCACTGGAGCTTGGGGAAGGCTTTCACACTTGCACAGCCGTGCTTTTTAGCTGGACAGACATATGGACAGAAAGAGGGATGGGTGACTGACTTTTTTTAAATCTCTCTGTGACATTTGACATTTGAGTCAAACGCAATAAGAAAGCCATAGCACGCTGTTGATTATTAATAAGAGGAAGCTGGGGAGAGGGAGATATGGGGGTGTACGTGAGAGTGTATGCGATGTACATATATTATATATATATATATATATATATATATATATATATATATATATATATATATATATATATATATATATATATATTAGTGGTGGGCCGTTATCGGCGTTAACACGCTGCGATAACGCGAAACTCGCGCAATAAAAAAATTATCGCCGTTAATCTATTCTCAAAGTTGGGTTGGGAGCTGGGTCTATACCGGATTTCCACCAAGGAAGGTAAGCGCCGCGGAACGGCTGCGCTGCGTAACGGCTGCGTCCTCTGTGTGTGTGTGTATGTGTATGTGTATGTGTATGTGTGTGTGTGTGTGTGTGTGTGTGTGTGTGTGTTCCTACCCGCCGCTGCTTCATCGGGAGCGGTGGTGGAGCGGCACACTCGGAGGGTGATGCAACCGTTCTCATGGAGACAGTAGAGGGCATCCCTCTGGGCACATGGGATCACCTGAAGACACACAGAAAGGCCACACACAGCATTAACAACATTAACATATCCTATTGGCAAATGTGCTTTAAGGGAGTTTCAACCCAGAGGGTGCAGCATTACCATTCTAGGGTGAGCTGTTCCTTAAAAATGCAGACAAACAAAATGATGAAAAAAATTGTAATCTCCAACTTGATTACTTAAGTGAAAGATGGGCTTAGAAAAGAAGCAGAGCAATGCAGTGTAGGTCGATGGTGTACCACCAACCAACGTGGTGTAGAACAGGACAATTACACAAGACACAGATCAATAGTCGACATGGACAATCCTCTGGTGTGTCTCTCTAGATATATATCTGACCGGTGGCTCCCTTTCCTCCCTTGCTCCAATGTGATGAGACAGTGTACTGTTCCGTGTGTGTGTGTGTGTGTGTGTGTGTGTGTGTGTGTGTGTGTGTGTGTGTGTGTGTGTGTGTGTGTGTGTGTGTGTGTGTGTGTGTGTGTGTGTGTGTGTGTGTGTGTGTGTGTGTGCATATGCGTGCTTGCGTGTGTATGCAAAACATGAATACAGACACCATTGGACATTTACAAAGACAAACATCTAAAGGCCAAAGAGCACAGTTTATACATTGACGCCTGCAAAGTGCAGATAGAAGCAACTAATTGCAGTCATCAACTAAAGGGCAGTCAAATGCTAGGTTTATTATCACGCCCCTCAGTTTTCCGATTAACTGTCTTCTGAAATGAACAGACATATGACTAACAATCCCTAACTGACTACCAGAGCTACAAAGACCATCAGCCACCACTTCAGACGGCCCCTACTGTAGCGGGAGTGCTCAGCTAGTTTAAAGAGCATTTCTAGAAAAGAAAGGAGTAAAGGAGTAAAGCAACAAGCATATGTTTTACCTAAACTGTTTTTCTTTTTGTTTTGTTTGTTTGTCTTGTTTTGTCTTTTGTTTCTATTCTTTTCTGTACTGTCTGTTTTGTATTATTTTTTTGTGGAATGTATGTTTGTATGTATGTTGTATGTGTACTTGGGACCCCCTCGAAAATGAGATGCTGCATCTCAAGGGGCTATCCCTCAATAAATTCAAATTCAATAATGGAAGTAAATGTTTTAATTGCCCACTGGGTTCAGATGAGGGCAGGGAGACACAGGGAGGAAGAGTTACATAGTGTGTGTGTGTGTGTGTGTGTGTGTGTGTGTGTGTGTGTGTGTGTGTGTGTGTGTGTGTGTGTGTGTGTGTGTGTGTGTGTGTGTGTGTGTGTGTGCGTCCGTTTTTATTACCTTTTTTTGATTTATGGAAGTTAAATACACGATCAGGTAAGGTCAAATATTTCACCATATTTCTTTGCACACAGAGTGCATTTATTTCAAGCTGAAACAGGCAGTTTTTTTAAACCATCAACCATCAGCACTTAAACTCTACTCAATCCCAGTGCCAACTGATTCTGCTTCTTAAGCCAACCAATGACAAAAAAGGAGGCAAAAGTATGTATATGCGTGTGTGCATGCATTGTCTGCATGCACACACGGTGTGCACACCGACCTGAGTGAAGGGCACTCCGGAGCGCTCGATGGCGACCACGCCCACAGTCTGGCTGAGCTCCAGGTCCAGGATGAGGATCTCCCGAGGGTACAGCAGCAGCATGTGGTTCCTCTTGGATGGCAGGTAGGACAGCTGCAGGCAGTCGTTGAGGGTCACCGCCTCGGCACTTGGGAGCAACACAGGACATCAGATGTTGTCGATTACAACACCTTGGATCGCTGTAGCTTTTGGTAACAGATGCCGAACTCAAATCATGTCTTGTAACATTTTTTTTTTGAGTGAGAGACAGCGAGAGAGCAAGAGAGAGCTTCACTTTTTTATTCTGGCACCTATTTCCACTAGTTCTGTAATTTTAGGATATAACAGAAGCTAAATGTAAAATTAATCTCACAAATTAATACTTTTACGACAGAACCTCCTGGGAGTTGCTACTTTGACTTTTCTTAAACCTTGCAGTGTCCTGCAGTTTAATAAGGTGAATATGCTCTCTTCATTGTTTGGGGTTTTATGATATTTGATTTGAAATCACAATCCCTGAATCAAAAAAAAAATTGATGTTCGTTATTAGATGTACTGCAACACGATTTGGCTACCAAACAATCCTATGTTTTCATATAATTGCATTCACTTATGCAATTATTATTGCCAAATGGCTGGTTCAGAAAGCCTGTAGTGAGCTTTGTCGTACAGTAAACATGTCCCAGATCGAGAAGCTAACGAACCGGTTATTGCTGTCTGGGGGGGGGGGGGGGGGGGGGGGGGGGGGGGGCGTCGGCGGTCCCAGCAAAGTGACAGGAGCTTGAGAAGAAGAAGACAAATTACAGCTCAGACCAAGGAGGAGTGCAGGATGTATTCAGCAGGTATTGGGGCAGAGACCAACGTCCCAGGGAGAAGCCAAAGTGAAACACATGTCCCATGTGAGGCGGTGAATTTTGTTTCTGGCGGCGCCTGGCAGGACCGCATCACAGCCCCTCGGTGTTTGATTGAATTAGCCCAGCCACGCCACAGGCCACAGATTATCCCTGGTTGGAACCAAAAAGACTGGGAACTTTCCCGTGTGGGGAGCTCCTTGGGACAGTTACTGAGCACCACAGCCATAACTCCTCCGGTAGCAGAGGGCTGTGATGCAGGCAGCCCTCTGCTGCCTGCATCCACCATGGTGGATGGTGAGGAAGAGCCTGTGGCTGCAGAACGCAAAAAGAAAATCTCACATTGTCCAGGGAACCATGTAGCTATAGCTGACAAACACTTGAGGTGATAGCACAACAGGAAGTGCCTTGGTGCATGACAGTGCTGTGTGTGTGTGTGTGTGTGTGTGTGTGTGTGTGTGTGTGTGTGTGTGTGTGTGTGTGTGTGTGTGTGTGTGTGTGTGATATCAATGAGCTATGAACTACTATCACAGTGGAGACGAGGGCAGAGAGCTACATGCTGGCACAAGGACGCACACTAGCCAGTGAGAGCTCATACAGAGTTATACATATTTAAGTATAGTCATACATATTTTATTGAACCCTCACGGTTATTTTAGTAGATGATTTGGTTAGAGGGCTGAGAAACAAATGGCACCTTACTGTGTGTGTGTGTGTGTGTGTGTGTGTGTGTGTGTGTGTGTGTGTGTGTGTGTGTGTGTGTGTGTGTGTGTGTGTGTGTGTGTGTGTGTGTGTGTGTGTGTGTGTGTGTGTGTGTGCAAATACATGCGCGTGCATGTATTTGATAAAGGGGATAGAATATTGCCTTCTCGTTTTTATTACAAGAATAGGCAATGCCAATTTCCCCAAGCAATACATGAAGAATGGAAGCAGCAGGAATGTAATTGGCTACAACATCCTAAATAAAAGACATAACAAGCCAGCTTTTATTTTGTACCATGCAGGACATGCTCCCCGTGTCCTGCATTCAACACCGGCTTTAACTATTCCACTTTAGACATCTCTTTTGCTCGGGCTTTACCTGCTCTGAATAACAAGAAATATAAAAAAGCAAAAAACATACTGAGCGCCCTGCACACATTGTAGCGTTTCACGTAGGAGTACCAAGGAAAACCAAAAACACTAATCCACAGCCCTATTTCAAAGTGACAATCAGATTCGATTTTTAAAAATCACAGTCAGTGTAATAGCATTAAAGGTCCATGCAATTTGTATCAAATGACATAAGGCATAGTAAGTGTTGTAGCCATGACAACCCACTTATCTCTGCCCAGAGCGTACTGGAGCATAATCTTTATTTGACTATCTACACACACATCTTTGTGGGCCTTCTAGTTCAGCTTGTTTTGCATAAGCAGACAGCATATTTGATGACTTCATGATAAGGCGTGAGTAATCCCAGCTCCCCTACATGTTTTTTGTATCCCTTTTAGGTGGAAAGTGTGACAATTGATAAGCCTCATGCAGAGAGTGAGGAAAAACGCAGTTGTAATGTAATGCAGCAAGGCACATATGAGCTGCATGATAAAACACAATATTCATTGTGTGTGTGTGTGTGTGTGTGTGTGTGTGTGTGTGTGTGTGTGTGTGTGTGTGTGTGTGTGTGTGTGTGTGTGTGTGTGTGTGTGTGTGTGTGTGTGTGTGTGTGTGTGTGTGTGTGTGTGTTCGAGTTACTAATTGTGTAGAGTGGTGTTTAAGACAGTTGGATGTCCAGTGCAGCCCTGGCCCATCTAATCAAATCCTGTGGAAGGACGAGCCAAGTCATTCTGAAGAACTATGTGGGACTTCTGCTTGGAGCAAACAGGTCCCAGACTAGTCTGGGGTGGGTGTTGTGCACAAAACAACACTGCACCCCCTAGGATGCTAATGACAGCCCTTGAGAGAGCAAAGCCACATTTCAAACCTCCATCCAACACCCCAGAGGGGGTGAGAGTGTGCCACTCACATATCTGTGAGAGTGTGAGAGAGAGCGAGAGCAAGAGCGAGAGCGAGAGACAGATAGACAGACAGACAGACAGACAGAGGCGGAGATGTTATAAATAAGGCCGTCTGACAGACAGGACCGTGTCCGGGGGGAGGCTGGCAGCACATCAAACAACCCTTTTGGCCAGATCCCCTTCGGCTGTTTCAAAACTAATCACCTTGTGCATTTTCCGGCCATCAAGACCGTTAACGGTGATAAAAACAAGATTGCCCATTAATCTTGGCTCCTTCAGTGTTCAACAGATCTTAAATCTGTTAAACACATTGCACTTCTAGCGGCATGTGTTGCCATCTCCAGGTAGTCCAGTCCAAAAATCTATCACACCACCACCCACACACACCAAGTGTGTGTGTGTGGGTGTGTGTGTGTGTGTGTATTTTCAGCTAGGAGCTCTGGGTACTCCCTGCATGCAAGATCGTAATTTTCCCCACAGACTTCCCTTCCCATTTCCATACAGAGAAATCTCAGCTGATAAGTCTTACAAGCAACTTTAAAAGTGTTTTTCATTCTTGGACATGACAATTGACTCCACTAAAAGTTTGCAGTCTCTCCTCAGACAAAATGGAGCCAACCTGCTCCACTGTAGATATTGGATGAGAATAATGTTCAACACAGGCAGTGCAGTGCAATGCAAGCCCACACTGAACATTGTTGTACCTAGCATTCGTCTCCCCTTTTAATCAAAAAGCATTCGGTGATGACTGGGGACCTCACTACCGAGTACATTTCTATTCATTAGAGACAGGAAGAGTCAGGTGTGTGGTGGCTGTGCTGTGGCTGTGAGATGTTAAAACAGAATGACGACATGGAGCACTTGGTCACAGGATGATCTGCTCTGCTTTCAGTGTTGACAAAATAAATGGGCACATTTTTTTTTCCTACTCCCTTGAGAAATGAAGCAATGATACCAGTACGAACAGCCAACTCTGGTAGCATTTAGCACTTTTGACACTTTTGTCCAAAGTGATTTACAATAAGTACATTTGTCAGTAGAAAGTAAAATAACAGTATAGCACTGTGGGTACAGCAAGGATGTCAATAGAACAAGTTAGAACAAGGGGGGGGGGGTTGAGCAGGGAGGCTATGCATGAGTCCAACTGCACTCTGAACAAATGAGTCTCAAGTCTCTGGTGAAGCTGGTGAGCGACTTGGTAAGTGAAAATGAACGACTCTGCTGTCCAGCGGCAGGGAGCTTGTTCCACCATTGCAGCACCAAAACAGAGAAGAGTTGTGACTTAACAGTTAGAAATGTTCTGTATGAAACCTCTACGGCGTTGGCTAGAAGATCCTCCGCCTTCACAGCCCACTAGCGATGGGCATTTTCAGTTTTTTTCACTAGTCAACTCTAAAGACAAATTTGGAGTGGAGTCAACTAGTCTAAAAAAAAGAAAATGCCTAAAAATCTATCAAAATAAACTGAGCACATTACAACCTAAGAGGCCAAACATGGTTGGGAAAATATATTATGTGTATTATAAGGGCCATTTGAAATGCTTAACATCATATTTTTATAACAAAATCCAATTTTAAATTAGGCTAAAAAGCATTTTGCAATGTACATCATTGCAGTATATTCATCCGAAATAATAATCATCCAAAATAAATCATCGTCTGTCAAGACGTGATAACTCTACAGTAAAGAAAGTTCAAACATAAGTAAATATAGTCAGGCAGATCATGATTTCTTTACTGTGAAACGGACTGAAATCATTGACATTTCAACGATGCGCCTCCGGAGCGCCGCCAACCATTGTGTGCGCAGCGTCACAGAGTTCAATCCGAGTTTGTCCAAACATCCATAATTAAATTTCTATAGGACTATCTAATTAAAACAAGGTACTTCAATTAAGTCATGAAAAGACCAAATGATCATGAATGGAAGCGCGTCTGATCGCAGTTACTGACTGCAGTCAAGAGTACTGTGGAGAATTGTGAACCAGATTAAATGAAATAGCCTAATTAGCTAAATTATTAGATGTTTTGGGAAACTACACATTGTTTAAGTTAACTTTGCAGAAATGCTTTTCTCAAAAAAAAAGAAGATAAAAAGCGTTTAACCGACTAGTATTTCTGGTGCCGACTAGCAAGTGTAGCAACGACTAATTGTGAACATCCCTAGAGCCCAGCATTGATAACCAAGATTGCAACAGCAGCTTTCTTTACCATAAGTTCACCATAACATATGAAAAAATGTACCACACCAATATACCCAGCTTATACCACAGTTACCAACAAGAATTAGCTGTAAGTGACTTTAAACTATTATGTTATTGTTTTCTTAAAATATTGCACTCCCATGGAACGTTATTGACCAAAATCAGAATCAAGTACTGAACAATGCTGCGGTATAAATGACAGTAACAAGTGCATACAAAGTAGTAAAATGGTCCAGCTCTTACGTGGGCTTCTCGTTGGTGATGAGGACCTTGACCTTGTTAAGGGCCTTCTTGGCTCCGGTGGGGGCGGGAGCAGTGGGGGCAGGAGCAGGCTTGTTGTGGGCGGGGCTAGCATGGGGGCTGGCGATGTACACCTTTTTTCCGGTGCTTCCAGGAGGCTTGGCGGGCGTGAAGTCATTAATAAACACTATCCCCTCGCTGGTCAACACTGGCCAGAGAGCGAGAGAGCGAGAGAGTGAGAGAGCGAGAGACAGAGAGAAAGTAAAAGTTAAAAAAGAGGAGGTTGCAAAAGTTTCTGCTACTAGATTTAAAACAGAGAAGAAAGGCTGAATACTGGAAACATTTTCCATTTGAATTACAGCTTTCACAAGGTCACAAGTTGAATTCGCCAAGTGTGGCTCCCGAGGCGGCTAGGACAGTGTGCACTTACAGGCCATGTTGGAGGGGTCGAAGGGGTCAAAGGAAAAGGACAGGATGTTCTCGGCGTAGCTCTTCTTCCACAGCTTGGTCCCTGTGTCTCCGTTCCACAGAACAATGTAATTGGGAGGATGAACAGCCAGCAGGAGGTCACGGGACGCATCCTGGTTCCACAGCCACTCCAAGTCTAGAGAGACAGCAATGGTTTGTGAGGGAGAGTAACGACAGGGAGAGGAGACAGTAGCAGTTTATTGAAACAAATAATCAGCACTTTCTGATGTGTAGTACAGTGTGTAAAATTTAACTTTTACTGACAAACTGAGTGTCACCTTTCGTGATTGTGCTACTTTAGTTAAGTGGAGAATGGACTTGAGTTTCATGAAGTAAAACTACGTCTCAAAGGAGAAGTGCCTCATCATTGCTCTTGCGTATTGTTCCAAAGATTGCAGCATTAGCCTTGATGTCAAAACTTTGTTAGATTCAGCAACTTTTCTTGGCCATCCTTAACCTCATTGTTAATATCAGCCCGTTTGATATATTTTTCCACTGCCATTCAATGTGAGATGGTAAATGAACGGCGTAAGGTCTAACACAGTGGCTCTCAACTGGTCTAGCTACAGGACCCACATGTGTCATTAGTCATTAAGTCACGACCCAAAAATAATTACAATATTTATTTACCAATATTGTAGTAATCAACAATGCCTTAATGTGCTGTTACAAACAACAAACAAAAACAAAAAGCTGCAACAATTGGGGCTAAACTCAATGAAATAGTAAGCCATTGAAACATGACACTGAAACATTAACACTGAAACATTAGTTCATTCATTGGCTTCTTTCTAAAGATTAAGGTTTGGCATATGCTCTGACCCACCTATGAGTTGCGACCCACCAGTTGAGAATCACTGGTTTAACATAAGCCGGTCTGAGTAAAAGGGGGGGACTGCACAACATCCCAACCACATGAAATGATTAGTTGCCATACAATCAATCAATTTTTAATCATCAAGTAATCAAGTAATTGATATCCCTCCGATTGATCCGATTATTAAATGAATATAGTAATCATAATCTGGAGCCCTCGTCTATACCTTGGATGGGTTTGGAGTGCTCCTGGATCTCACAGTGGGCGGTGCCACTGACCACGTCCCAGACTATGATCTTCCCCGAGGCGTCTCCCGAAGCCAATCGGAGAGAGTAGGGGGAGCTCAGGTTGTGGTGGTAGTTCTCCCTGGACCATTTTACCTACCGAGATACAAACACAGCACTGAGGACACTGGCAAATATTTAACAAAGATGGAAAAGAAAGAGAGGAACCAGGGGTCTTTACTTATAGACCCCTTGCGAGCCATTTCACACTGAATGCTTCTTTGCAAAAATGAAAACAATACCTGAGAAAAGACAGAAAAGTGTTTTCTTTTCAAGGACATGCTTTTTTTTAACCTCAACTCTTACATTATTGATTCATGCCAGCCTCTTTCTGTGGTGCTGGCTAGTAAGGGCATTGTTTTGCGGTTATGCTGAGGTGCTTTACAAGACAAAAATATGCGCTATGTGAGAAATTAAGAGTTTTACATTGAGGCTAATTGTTGATAAGCTATTAATAATGAGTAGTTCACTGTCTACTCACATACACAGACATAATTTACACACACGATTCTTCAGGCCTTTCAGAGCCATCGCAAGCTTTGGTTTTACAAAACTATCTAGCTACAAAACATAATGTTTAGACTACAAAACATAATGTTTAAATTAGGTCATACGCCCATATTTTGGAAAAGATTGAGAGCATTATTTTTAAGGGGACGGCCTTTAGAATCAAGAATTATTATTATTCAAGTCGCATGAACAGCATTCAATCTATGATTGAATGTTGTTCATGCTAAATAATGTTGGGAATTGATTGGGAATTGAATTAGTTATTTTGCAGCATATTTTGCTGCAAAATAACTAATTCAATTCCCAATCAATTCCCAACATTATTTAGCATTCAAGCACACAGTATTATGATTTTTGAATGAAAATTATATAAAAAGGCAAATGTAGACGTTCCAAGACACAGCGACAGACACTTTTGACACAACTAATAAATAACAAAAGTATTGTGTTCTGTGAACGGGAATGACTGATGGGGAATAGGAATAACTGATGGGGAATAGATATGACTGATGGGGAATAGGAATAACTGATGGGGAATAGATATGACTGATGGGGAATAGGGATGACTGATGGGGAATAGGAAAGACTGATGGGGAATAGGAAAGACTGATGGGGAATAGGAAAGACTGGCGGTGAACAGGAATGACTGACGGTTAAAAGGATTGACTGATGGGGAACAGAAATGACTGATGACAGAATAAGGAGACGCTCACCTTCACCACATTGGCTTTGTGCCTCTCCAGGACCTGGATGGTCTGGGTTGTTTTTGGATCGATGATAAGGATGCTGGAGTGGCATCCCTGAGCTATCAACCCCTGCCAGCCCCTGGAGGAGTAGATAGACAAACACACAGGAGAGAGCAGAGAGCTAATCTTTTAGTGCAAAGGCAAAAGGGCAACACTAACAGGAGGTGGTTGGAGGAACTAAATGGTAATGGTTATTTTCATTGCAATGTAATGGATGAGAAGTAAATTCAAAGAATTGCAACAAGAACTTCTTGCTCTCTTGCTATTATTTACAAATATGTACTTATGTGGCAAGTTAAATACAAAGTAAAGCATGATTGGAATATGAGAGAGGGAATCAGTGACCATAGTTAAGTCCTAGAGGCGTTAAAAATGATGTGACGGAAAATGTTATATTGCCATTGCATGTTAAGCTTCAAGTGGAAGTCGTTAATGACATAACAAATAACTGTGTAAATAAAAGATACATATAAAAGATACACAACATAATTAATAAAACAGAAGTCCTAAAATATGATAATAAAATATGACTGAATAGTGCAACTGCTAGTATTATATATAATGGATGAAGTGGCGTCAGGTAAGATAAGATAACTGGTACCCATATATCCTATATGTCTGAATTAATACACATTGACCTATGGGTCTATATCATGTCAATGCATATCGTTACACTTAAAAACAAACTAATGTATGCTTGGTTATATATATCGCTTGTAGCATAACACTATTTGACATGTTGTGATTTGAAATACAGTCCGTGCAACCGGCTGTCAGGTGACTTTTATGACAGAGTGAGCCTTGTTCATTTCAGAGTTAAAGTCATTCATTGCTAACCGAATGGGACAACTACAAAGGTTTTAAATGCATTTCTACCATGACGTGACACCAGCAAATAAACAGAGATACGATGTACCATTAATGTCTATAGCTCAGTGAAAGGTCTTAATTGGCAAATTAGCCAGCCAAGCTAAGCTAAAAGCTGCAGTAACTTACCAGTCTACAGCCGTTTTGTTCTGCAAGTTGAGCGTGCCAGTTAAAGTCCGAGCCGCGAGTTTGATGTTAACGGTGTAAGGAATCATATTGTTGAATAAATAGCACGGCTACATTCACAAACACTGCACATACAGCGTCGCTTCAACGGCTAGGCTGTGCTGGGAGTAAACAGGAAGTACGGCGGTGTGCCGCGATAGCGTCCCGTGTAGCAACGACAGCCGCCGCCCAACACGACGTTCCGCTGAACACAGAAACCTCCCGGACTCAGCCGTCAGTGTTGTCCTTGAGTGGATATACTTTTCTGAAATGCATATAAAACCACACGCTGCCTTGTTGCTATACTTTTTCAAAGATTTCAAAAGAGGTTTTTAATGGATTGGCAACAGACATTAACATTTTGTAATTTAGCCATTTTGCTGAATTTCTAATACCTCATAAGCTACAAGTGCACTAGAAGGTACATTGTATTATGTAGCCTACTTTTCGTCTTTATTTTTTTGTATTCATTTATATTGTGTAAAGCTGTGTTTCCTCTGTGTCTATTTAAATCACTGAAATATGTTCAAAATTGGTTGGTTGGTTCTCTCCATTCTTCTCTCCTTCCATTTAGAAAGCACATTAGACCATGCCATGCACAAATAATCAGACCTGAAGGGTCATGTTGTTATTCCATAACACCAAGATTGCATCTTCATTCACAAGTCTCTCTAAATCTTAAAATCATTTTGAGGTCACAGTTTTCTGAATGTTAAATTTGCACACCTAAAAATAAAAAATAATGTCACCCACCACATTCATCTTGATTAAAGGGCTACAGATACTATGTACTTCTTCATCACCTTATATGTACTTCTTCATCACCTTATCAGCGGCTTTTTGTCGCCGTTAAGATAGGCGCAATAGCATTTTAACATGTCCAGAAATGAATATTGATGAATCTCTATTAGCCTACTATTTGGCAGCTGTAACCTTGATGTATATCTCTGCAAATTAAACATTCACTTCTCAAAGACTTTGATTTATGTAACAGGGTGACAGGCGATGAATCATGAGCATAACTTTGATGTGTTTCTAAGGCCAGGGCCATTACATATCAGTGGCATGAATATTAATGAAAGCATTGGAGTCACAACAGCAAAGTTTGTTTTATACTGGATATTTGTTAGTCGTGGATTTTCTGTTTTCAATAGCTTATGAATTACTCACATATGACACAATTTGTTAATAGCTTTGTAATCGAGGGACGATGAAGAACAATTTACATCCTTTGATTTCCATTTCTGAGAAGAAGTGCCAATAGCTTTCCTATGTAATTGCTTAGAGGTCCTACATCCATTTTATTTTTCCATCAACATCTCATACAATTTACAACAACAATTAGGTCAAAGATTTGCTTGCATTTATTACAATAATCACATATTCAACATTATAACTTCAATAGGTCTTAAATATTCCAAGATTCAATAGCTTTCAGACCACGTGACCCACAGAGGTTAAACCAACTTTAATCTCTTCTATGACGTGTCCCTATTTCCCTTTTGAAAATGTATATTCCTAGGTCATAGAAGAGATTAAAGTTGGTTTGACCACTGTGGATCAAATTGTCCTAGAGCTATTCAATTTTGCAATATTCAAAAATGTATATACATTTTCCGAAAGAAAAATATGGGAAAATAAAAAGTTGTAAATTGAAAGAAACATGTTGGTTTGACCTCTGTGGGTCACATGGTCTGAGTGCTATTCAATTTAGCAATATTCAAAAAGGAATATAGGTACATTTTCAAGAGGGAAATATGGAAAAATTACAATTAAAAGTTGTAAATTGGAGAGGACACATCATAGAAGAAGGCTATTGAATTTTGTAATGTTATCAAATGAATATCAATTTGTGGAAAATTTCAAGAGAAATATGGAAACATTAAAAGTTGTAAATTGATATGAGATAACATTAAAAAGAGATTAAAGTTGGTTTAACCTCTGTGGTTCACATGGTCTGAAAGCTATTGAATCTTGGAATATTTGAGACCTATTGAAGTTATAATGTTGAATATGTGTTTATTGTAATAAATGCAAGCAAATCTTTGACCTAATTGTTGCTGTAAATTGTATGAGATGTTGATGGAAAAATTTAATGGATCTCAGAAATGGAAATCAAAAGATGTAAATTGTTCTTCATTGTCCCCCGATTACAAAACTATTAACCAATTGTATCATACTAGTGCAGTGCCCGTTCAAAACATGGCTGTTCGGAAACAGGCAGATTGCTTGGCTTGAGTCAGTCCGCACTCTGCAGAGCCCTGGAGCCCCATCCCCACTGCTGCACAGAGCGTTGCTTGTTTATTCAAAGTTTATTAATATTGAACTTGTCATGTTTCCAAATTTGCACGTCCTTGGGTCCCCAGCAATACACCCGCCAAGTGTGAAGTAGATCAGGTTAACGGTTCTCAAGATATGCAAAGGACATACTCACATACATACAAACAGAGATTACATGCTTTATAGTTAGATGTGAATAATTGAAAAGAGAAAAACGAATATCCACTGAATATCAAATATCCAATATGAAACAAACTTTACTGTGGTACCGGAGTCATCATCTGTTTAATCGCCCAGGCTGTTGTGATTACTTCTAAAGTGGACTGTAAATGGGAAATAATTATGAAATCCTTGCATATACCATCTGTTTAGTTTTGGAACGAATATAATATGTGTTCTGTATGCTGATGATGCCTTTAATCAGTGAATGGAATAATATATTTTTTTAATTAATTATTTTCGATGTGATGTAAAATAATTATGCTATGATACCCTGAAGGAATATTTACAGGAACATTCAGATTGCATGCATATTTATCCATTAGGCCTATTCAACCTTCACCACAGTCAGCAGGTGAAGCACAGATAATATCTCATGACATGGCAATGATTACCTCTTTCATGACTCCTAATCCATTTTATTGTCAGGGTACGATTTACTTCCCCCCGTAGTCCCAGTTAAAATCTTATTATGCATAGTAAGATCTTTGTCATAACTTCGACAGCATTTTACTGAAATTGTAAAAGCAATAAAAGCAACGTCTGTGCTTTGTAATTATGATGTTATCTGAAATAATGAATCTGATAACAAACAAATGAGCTCAACATGAACGCTTTGCTTTCATCAGCTCCAGCCTGTACTGGACCCGCTTAAGGATGCACAATTCATCTTGTGTTTGCCTGTTGAATGTGTTCATGTGGATCAATTGACCTCTGGAAACAGCGAGAGAGCGAGAAAGAATAGAGAGCTGACATGTCCTTCCCTCGGTCACAGTTATCCTTGATTTCTCATCAACAACAATCACATCTTGTGCTGATGAGACTGCCAGCAGCAGTGATCAGCAGCGATCACTCTTGCCCCACTTCATGTGTTAATAATTTGTCATAAAAGACAAGGTGACAGATGGTTATACGTGAAATGTCATATCACAGGAAATGAGCCTCACCCGGGGGGTGTATGAACAACACACAGAGCAGGACATGGAAGGTTTTCAATAAATACAGATGATAATAATATCCCACAGAGCTGCCTATAGCCTCGACAGCCTGCTACACTGAGGCCACAGTACAATAGAGCAGCTAAACGGGTCATGGGAAAGTAGCTTCAAGGCATCATGACGATGGGTTAGGGCGTCGTGCACATGGCCATGGGGTTTCCATGTTCAATTCTGATTGAATTCTTTATTTCCATAAGGCAAAATATATTTTTGTGAAAACTGCACAAAACTTCTGTGGTATGTGAGGGCTGGCATCTAAATTGAAAGCACCGCCCTGTTAGGTAGTCAGAGGGAGCTCCCCGCCTTCATAAGGACAGGTGAGGGCAATTAGTGCCTCTTTGTCTGAGGCCTGGTTGTGTGGCAGGAGTGCTGTGTCATGCAGGTAAGGGAGAGAGAAGGGGAAAGATGTTATATTGCCTTATTAGAAATCTAATGAGATCTTTTGTATATTTAGTTGTGGTGTGGCTGTCCTGAGTGATCCAGACGGAGCATGCTCTGTAGCCCTGTGCAGAAGACGTATGCCTCAGTGAACTTTGGGGTTTTATTAAACTGTAGATATATCACTAATATGATAAAATCTCTTCAGGCGAAGACTCAGCTCTTCCATCTCCCCCTTTTAAGCCAGAGTAGAGCCTTTCAACTGTGCATTGGTTTTTAGCAGAGCCCCACATGAACAAGGTAACTGAAACCAGTATGGTAATGTAGGAGAGTCATGCTCTCTGAGGTATGCTGTTGTCAGCTGATGAGACTGACTTTGGTTATGTTTTTCTTTCCCCTTATTGCAGATTCAAGGCCAGACTGCTGCTTTGCCTGAGCCAGTTCGCCAAGGCGGTTAGCGAATGTGTTTACAGATGTGTTTACAACTTAAATAATGTGTAGATGGTTGAATATTGTATTTTTATATTGTGTGTAGTGACACTGAATGCCTGTGAATCTGAACCAACTGAATCTCATTGTATTGTCTGTCTTTTGTTTTGATTAGGCAGTGGGACGACCTGCGGGGAGTAGTCATGGGATATGCACTCCCCCTTGCATGCAGTGTGACATGTTGAAGGGTAGCGGGCACTTCACTGGTCTTTTGCCAGTATAATACATTTTTAATAAATCTTATTTGAGAGTTGAATGCACGTCTCCCGCTTTTCTTGAATCCTTTAAAAATTGTGTCAACGCTCAGATGTGGTGTCTAGGGCTGGTATAGTTCTATTCTGGGTATCGGTCCCCGTTGTAACCTGGGTGGGGTCACAGGTACATTTGGCTTACATTAATTATTATTATATATATAATATATTTCCTGTTTTGCTATATCAACTTCATTTATTCAGGGAGAGAGTGAACATAGTCCACATAGGTGCAAAATGGAAGAAAAAAAAAACATGCAAAATGAAATGGACACAAAAAAAACAAGATGGAGTGAGTTTCCACTCAAGAATACAAGACAAAAATCCACCACCTGACCAGATAATCATTATGACGGTGCTACGTGTGCATGTCTCTCTCTGTCTCTCACTCTGTGTATCATCTCAGATAAGGTCTTAAATACTAATTACCCCAATACCAATTAAAACCACATCATTCCATTGCGTAGGCTTCCAAGACGCATGGCACCTCAAAGTTAATCGACCGGAGCCTATTTGCTTATAACAGTGTTTTTATGTGATGCTGTGCTAGTTGTGAGGAACTTTGATGCCCAAGACCATTTCATGTACTATTATTTACTAGGGGAGGGTAATGGTTAAATCTCATTTTCAGCTTAGTCCCTCAATGGTGGCTAATTTGGCACCTCTGGATGTTTATGTGACCTCTCTGATGGAAATCACTTGCTGTTGGAGTAGCAGATCTGCCTCCATTTTAGTCAACACCAGATGGAAACTGCTGCAAAGGCTAATTGCTTGCATTACATTATGGGGAGGTGAGAGAAGGCACTGCAGCTAGCTGGCTACGTGAGGCCCTGTGTCGCTGCCAGCTAATGGGGCCTCAAGTGTAAATCATTTATCCACAATTTAAAAAAAAAAGAGTTTATAGTCATAATTCCCGGTACTGAATTTAACTCAAGGTTTCTAGGCAAAAACACGAATTTGCTAGTTTTGCTTTGCCATAACCGCTATTAAAGGGACGTTCCATGAGCACATGTTTTATTAACTCGGTATCATCATGGTGTGATCATAGTGTCCCAAGCTTTCAAAATGTACCTGAAAAACAAACAAAAATAAGCTGAAAAAACTACAGATGCACATATAATATTGTCAATTTCCATGATGCATTGCGCCTCCAGCAAGTACCCTGTGGGAGAAGTGGTAATGCTCTTACCCTAGTTTTGGCATTAGTCGGTTAAATTATTATTCTTTTTTGTTAGTGAATGTTACAGTAGCATTATATTACTTCACTACCTTGTCAACCACACTGTCCCCCACATCTGAAACATCACCATGAAAAGGGGCTTTTCACAGCAGTGTCACGACAGAGTTTTCAGTTAGTTTTTTATCAGGTATGTTTAATTCACGTGCATCAGATTGTTGTGTCTATGCTGGTACACTTTCATATCTAAATGAAGCACGGCGATTGGAGCTACAACTACTACGAGGATGCGTCCGTGAAAAGTGTATTGACTCATTTTGTATACAGATAGAAAACACAACCGTGGTTTGTCATTCACGCTAAAGGCAGCATGCTTGGCTGTTGATGAATTTAGAGGACTCTAAATAAAATTAAATAAAATTAATACGGGCAGGATTTTGGTCTTTCCATGCATTTTTACTTGTGCATTACAACAGGTATCTAAGCCAACTACAACCACTACTACTATCACAGGAGCTACGATCTTTGCAATAGAGCTGGGTGTGTCATGTTTTACCATTGTAAGTATATGTGATGTTATTTTTGGTTTACATGCAAGCAATATCTGGAAACCATAAATCACAACAACCAAGCAACAGCCAAGACGGTAATCAAAAAATATACACACAGCACGGGTGTGAGGGTTGTAAAATTCTCTCACTCAAGAAAAACAAAGAATGTATCCAATGTTTGAGAGGAGGGTAAACTGATAAGATGTTCAAATAAGTATGCACCAAAAGCTAGGAAACTAAGGAATATCGCTTATGAGTCAGTATTCTATTAGTGCAGAAATACTATTGTAATGCTTGTCCTGTATGTACATGCAGGATTTTTAATCATTAAACTTGACTTAAATTGTATCAGCTAGGCTACATAAATAAATCATTTCAGCTTTGGTCATTGTTTCACACATATATGTTTTTCTTCAGTCACAGACCTGGCCATCAAATCACCTCAAGCTCAACAGAAGAACAAATTAACAGTGAACGAATCGAAGTAACATTCACTTTTTTGATTCTGCCAGACTTGTGGGCATCCCCTCATCCAGAAGAGCCTCAAAAGGCTATACTGTGGAGCCCAATTGAAAATCAATCTGATTGGCTGGAGAGGTGTGCATTATTTTTCAATGAGACTATGTTTAGAAAGCTTCCCCGTTGCCATGTCGTTACTAAGGTTGTCTCTATTTACTGGAGTAATAAGGTAACGTTGCCATGTCGTTACTAAGGTCGTCTCTATTTACTGGAGTAATAAGGTAACGTTGCCATGTCGTTACTAAGATCGTCTCTATTTACTGGAGTAATAAGATAACGTTGCCATGTCGTTACTAAGATCGTCTCTATTTACTGGAGTAATAAGATAACGTTGCCATGTCGTTACTAAGATCGTCTCTATTTACTGGAGTAATAAGGTAACGTTGCCATGTCGTTACTAAGATCGTCTCTATTTACTGGAGTAATAAGGTAACGTTGCCATGTCGTTACTAAGATCGTCTCTATTTACTGGAGTAATAAGGTAACGTTGCCATGTCGTTACTAAGATCGTCTCTATTTACTGGAGTAATAAGGTAATGTCTGCATTCCATGTGAATCTCATGTTAACTGACATTAGGCATTAGTCAGACCCAGGCATTTGTCAGACCATATATTTCTCCAGTCATTTGCCGTTTGTTCACAGGCACACACAAAGTATTGCGAGCTAAAAGTTGTACTTTTGAGACAGAATTACCCCAAAATATGAATCAACACCCTTATATTTTTATTGAGTCGTAAGTGGCCATGGTATAAGCGGGATAATCCTCCCCGAGGTGTGCATGTATCTAAAAATAATGCACAACGCGGGGACTAAGAACCGGGTTTGCCAACGCGAAAGGGATTATCCCTTACTTGTTTTGTTTTAGGTTACAGAAGCCACCAGCTCTGTTACCATGGAGGTTGTGGGGTTTAAACGAGGGACTCAACATAGAGGTGGTGACAATAGACAGGCCACCCTAAAAAAAATGATGAGGGAACGGTAGCCCCAGATCCAGCATGCGCTTGACACCTGGTACATTGAGAAAGGTAAATAAAACACATTTTTAAGAGCATTTGATGACAAGAGACATGTAACAATTATTTTTAATTTCGCTTTGTGTCTTTTCAATTTCAGGGCTGAGAAAGCTTTTAAAAAACATAAACAAAAAAAGGTGGAGTTGAGAGGCCACTGTTCCATGGATACAGTACGTGGCGAACCACATTTGGCACTCTGAGGTGGTGATCAAAAGTTAAGTATGAATTGTGGTCTGTGTTTAATGTGTGTTCACTAATCACATGGTTGGGGGTCAGATGACAACATGATTTTGTCAGCACCATGGCTACCTGCCTTGCACTGCTGGTTTCTTTGGAAGCTAAGCAGGGGCTGGTCTGGTCCATCTCTGGATGGGAGACCAGTTGGTGCTGGCAGTGGTGTTGGAGGGCCAGTAGGGGGTGCTCATCCCTCTGGCCTCTGTAAGATCCCCAATGCCCCGGGACAGAGACGGGGACTCCGTCCCGTCTAGAGCACCGTCTTTCGGATGAGACGTTAAACCGAGGTCCTGACTCCCTGTGGTCACTAAAGATCCCGTGGCACTCATCGCAAGAGTAGGGGTGCTAACCCCGGTGTCCCGGCCAAATTCCCAACCCGGCTCTTGTACCAACATGGCCACCTAATCATCCCCTGGTCTCTAATTGGTTAGTTTCATTCCTCACCTCTCCGCTGTGCCAGACAGTGAGTGTGTGGTGAGCGTTCTGGCGCATACTGGCTGCCGTGCATCACCCAAGTGGGTGCTACACTCTGGTAGCGGATGAGGTGTCATATCTCCCCCCCACACACACACACACACACACACTATGTAAGCGCTTTGAGTGACCTCCAATAAAGCGCTATATAAATCCAATCAATTATTATTATTATTATTATGATCAAAGAAGAACTATCAAAACCTAGGCAACTTACTGATATCACTGAAGAAAAAAATATTGTATAGGTCATTAAACATATGTGGACCTCTATACTTCATCACATCTGTGATGAGCACACCTGGACTGAGGTTGGAAAAACCCTAGACTGCATCCACCGACCACTATGGAGGGCTATCCAGAGACTGTGGCGTTTGCTGAGCTGTCATCGGTGGTGACAGACAAGTCACTTTTGAAGGACCTGGATCAAATGGCCAAATTGTGACATTATAATTATACACAATATAATGAAAAAAGTATTTATAGTGAAATGTGTTTACTGTATACTCTGTATACTCTCAAGGTGAATTTGAAGTTTTCCATAGCACACTTTTCAAGCACACAGAGGGCCATGCACATTTTGAGGGGCAGGGGCTCAAGCAAAACAAAGGGCACTCACCCCACCGACACGCACTATTCCCACCCTGATGTTGCCACACATCTATAATCACACACTATGTTCATAACATGGGACCTGTTCAAATTCTACTGAAACACATTATTCCATGAAAAAAAACACAGATTTAAGGTAGTAACGCAAGTCAGTCAGTGTAAGTAGTGCAGCCATTTACCTTTTACCTTTCATTATAAGTAATGATCAGACTCTAGATCAGCAGTCCTACTCTGACATGCTTGACGGATAAACCCCCTGAATTTGGGGTTTCAAAACTTCCTTCTGTTTTCATGTTTGGTATCATTTTGTTACACTGCATATATTTTATAAATAAGACATGGGTACAACTACTGAACTACAGTTTGATTTTAGTTTTTGAGCATCACACTGAGAGGAAACTAAACGACAGTATTTAATTATATTCAAAAACACACACACGCACACAAAAAGAAAAGGTGGGACTAAACACTAAACTACCAAAACTATGAAGAAGTCGAGGCCATCCGACCCAGGCAGACGACAGACCAGTCGCCCTAACATCGCATGTGATGAAGGTCCTGGAGAGACTGGTCTTAGCCCAGCTGAGGCCACAGGTGAGGACGTTTCTGGACCCTTTGCAATTTGCCTATCAGCCCCATTTAGTCATCTACCTGCTGCAACAAGCCCATATGCATCTGGATGGTGGGGGAGGCACTGTGAGGATCGCATTCTTTGATTTCTCCAGTGCTTTCAACACCATTCAGCCTCTGCTGATGGGTGAGAAGCTGCGGGTGATGGGTGTTGACGACACTATGATCTCCTGGATTACCGACTACTTGACAGGCAGGCCACAGTTTGTCCGTCTGGGCAGTGTCCTGTCTGACGTGGTGGTCAGTGATACAGGAGCTCCACAGGCACTGTGCTCTCTCCCTTCCTCTTCACCTTATACACCACTGACTTTCAGTACAACTCTGAGTCATGTCACCTGCAGAGGTTTTCTGAAGACTCAGCTGTTGTCGGGTGTATAAGAGGTGGAGAGGAGGGTGAGTACAGGACACTGGTAGACAACTTTGTAGAGTGGTCTGAACAGAATCACCTGAGGCTGAATGTCAACAAGACCAGAGAGATGGTGATCGACTTCGGGAGGAAGAAGAGGATGCCTTCACAGCCACTACGGATCAGGGGGGAGGTGGTGGAGGAGGTGGAGGACTATAAATACTTGGGAGTGGTGATCGACAACAGACTGGACTGGAAATCTAACACCGAGGCTGTGTACAAGAAGGGGATGAGCAGACTATTTCCTGAGGATGCTGAGATCTTTCAACGTGTGCAGCAAGATGTTGGAGATCTTCTACCAGTCTGTTGTTGCTTCCGCCATTTTCTTTGCTGCTGTGTGTTGGTGCAGCAGCATCAGAGCCAGCGACACCAACAGACTTGATAAAATCATCAAGAAGGCTGGCTCTGTACTAGGTCTCAGGCTGGAGTCTTTTGAGTCCGTGGTGGAGAGGAGAACGCTGAAAAAACTGTTATCCATCATTGACAATGATCAGCACCCTCTCCATCACACAGTGGTCAGACAGCGGAGCACCTTCTCTCACAGGCTGCTCCAGCTCCGCTGTCGAAGGGACAGATACAGGAAATCTTTCATGCCACATGCCATCACACTGTACAATAACAGCTAATAACTCTGGTCATAACAACACAGTCTCCAAGCACCTTATATGTTTGTACATAATTTGTTCACTGCACCTTATATATATTTTTTAATATTTTTGTTACTTTGCACTACAATTTATTTATACATTTTTATAAATTCTTTATATTGCATTTTAGTCTTTAATTCTTTGTGTTGTTGTTGTTAATGTGTGTAATGCTGCTGCTACACTGCAATTTCACAGCTTGGGATCAATAAAGTATATCTATCTATCTATCTATCTATCTATCTATCTATCTATCTATCTATCTATCTATCTATCTATAAAATGTAACGACCTGCTTCACAAATTAATTGCATATTTGTAAGTTGTCCTGCATGACAGAGATAACTTTGTTTTAATGATAATTAGACTTGCTTGCTTGCTCGCGAGTACCGAGGTGAAGGTGGCAAGTCCTACTGACCTACTTCATAGTTTTTATAACGGATATATGATATTAAAAGTAAGTTTTATTTAATTGTGGTTTCATAATGATTACAGTGCCTACCTGAGTGACGTCATTCACCGTAACCGAACTGAGGGATGCAGTGCGTTCAGGACAAGGTCACCGTCTTCAGATTAGTTGTCGAATTCTTGAGGCTAGATCTGACTATAAAGAAGTAGTTGAAGGATGGCTCGGAGAGTGGACCATTTTGCAAGCGAGGATGTTTATTGACAAAGTGATACTGCAAGAGCTAAGACAAAAGGTCCTGCTGGGTTCGGTTCATGAAGCGGACTGAAAAACAACTCCTCAGACACTTATTTTAATATATTTTGTGAACTCCACCTTAGGGGTGGATTTCAAGGTGGTTGCTCTTGGTTACGACTCAAACTATGGTTGTCTATGCATTTTACACATGTTTTTTTCAGACACTTTTATTTCTCACTTTCTTACCTTCAATAGTAAGAAACCCTCTCCTCCCTGGTCTCCTCTCTTGGACACCTCTCTACACAATTGTATCAACTCCCCCACACCAGATGGGCCTGTTCATGCACCCCGCTCCATT
This sequence comes from Merluccius polli, assembly GCA_030340625.1. Classification (NCBI taxonomy): domain Eukaryota; kingdom Metazoa; phylum Chordata; class Actinopteri; order Gadiformes; family Merlucciidae; genus Merluccius; species Merluccius polli. The sequence goes on from JAOPHQ010002308.1 coordinate 67,881, forward strand.
TGCCCTTTAAGGTCAACACTTCTCTCTCTTAGATTTAGTCAATCAATCTTTATAACCTGTATACTTCTATTGATTTGTGATTATATGTCCTTTGTTTCCTTTGCTGTTTCTTATATATTTTCCACATTAGTTATCACATATATTGAGATCATAGCACTGGGGCCAGGTTGATTTATGTCCTGTCTTTTCAAAGTTGAGCATGCGCTGACCTCCACTGATATTAAGCACACTGTGGAGGGAGCGTGTGGTTAGCGCTGTCTGGGGAGTGAGAGGAGGGGGCGTGGCTCCCGGCACCCGGTGAGAAGACAGGTAAGTATGAGACAGGGATTGTCTAATTACTACTCACCTGTCTCCTCTATAAAACTCGGCAGTAACTGGACCGCGGGATCGCTGAGCGCTACGGGATGCCAGGTGACAGCCCCGTTGGTGCGGATCAACTATCAGTCATTATTATTTTGGACGTTGCTTGAATTTCTTTGCTGGCTGAAGCTCGAGGAGCTAAAGGAACGGGCGAGCCACGGCTACTGATACCTGGACCCTGTCTGACGTGGGTATTCGTCAAGGATGAGCGAGCAGTCGGTACATATATGGGGGGAGGATCGCCCATTCGCCCTCTCCAGGCATATCCTGGATGCCGCCTGCCATTGGCTGCGACCAGGGGAGTCCACCCCACAACAAGTGGTGGAGCAGGTGGCGGCAGAGCAGTTCGTGGAGGCACTGCCAGGGGGGGGGGCGGCGGGGTGGGTGAGGTGTCACAGGCTGGGGGACTTGGATGTGGCGGTGACGTTGGTGGAGGACTACCTGGCGGGGGAACGGGGCCAGGGGAAGGAGGAGCGGCTGGGGATCGGCCAAGGACAGCAGCCGCAGCCTCGAAGGAGGTGTCTACCACCTTCCCAGGGGGCAGCCCAGCGGGCGGAGGGCTATAACCCGTTCAGCTCGCCGGCCAACCCCTTCCAGCTGCGGAACGACCCCACGGGGGCTGGCGGTCCTAGCTTTTCGGATCTCGTCAGCCCCATAACCAATCTGACTTGCAAAGATGCGTCAGATCCGGTTCAGTAGATGGAGTGGTGTCAGCGAGTGTTTGAGCAGGTGAAACAGGCTCTCTGTGGAGAGCCCCTCCTTCATACACCTAATTTCTCGCTCCCTTTTTATATTGTAGACAGACGCATCGAACAGAAGGCTGGGGGCCGTTTTGTCCCAGGAGGTAGAGGGTGTCGACCGTCCGATACTCTCTGACCCCATCAGCCGGAAGCTGGCAGACCGGGAATCAAGATACAGTACCATCGAGAAGGAATGGTTATCCAGTGGGCGGTCGGCTCCCTGCGCTACTACCTCCTGGGGGTAGCATTCAGCCTCTGTTCAGACCACGGTCCCCTCCAGTGGCTCCACCATATGAAGGATGCCAACACGCGGATCACCCGTATCTCGCCCTACAGCCTTTTAAAATTCAGAGTGGTCCATAGGTAGGTCCACAGATGGCCGTGGCTGACTTTCTCTCTCGCCCTCAGGAGGGGGGGGGGGGGGGCAGGGAGTTGGCTCGGCCGGATGGGGCCCCAGCCTAAGTCTGCCGGTGGGGGGGGTTGTGGAAGGAGCGTGTGGTTAGTGCTGTCTTAGTGCTGGACTTAATTGCATTGTGAATCGGCAGTTATTATTATTTTGGACATTTGCTTGACTTTTGTTGCCTACTGAAGCTAGAGGAGCTAAAAAAAAAAAACAGGCGAGTCATGGCTGCAGATACCCGAACCCTGTCTGACTTGTCACACACACTTAGTAAATACATAAGAGTCTTTGTTCAGATACTTTTCCACATTCCCCCACCTTGGAGGTGGAAACACCTTCAACAACGGTGGTATGAAACATTTAAAACAAATACCAATATTATTGATTTACAAATTAAAGAAGATATAAAAATACACAATAAATAAAATTATATATATATATATATATATATATATATATATATATATATATATATATATATATATATATACAGTATATGGATGCAGCTCCTCCAGGGACAACGCTGGGGTACACCTTTGTTATCCTGAAGATACCAAAGGTGTCCAGTGATACTTTGTTGCGCGAAAAAGGTCCCTTTCATGTCAGCAAACGCTCTCTAAGTCAGTTGGCATTGTAGACAGTTGCTACAATCTCACCAATTGTTCTGCACACGCTTCCACAGGTCTTCAGTAGCTGCCGCAGACACCTCATTTGTCCGCTGCTGTCTCCGCTGTACAATTTCCTCTTCAGTGTATTCAGGCTCAAATAAATAATTTGTTCCACTCAGTATACTTGGCTGAAGTTAAAGTTGTTCATTTGATCTGCTTGAGATTCATTGCTGGCAGCCATTGTAATCTCAAGTAGCTCTTCTCTCCCAAACTCAAAGCTGATTGGTCGATGTGATTTTGCCAGGAGGGGAGGGGTGAGGGAGTGAGATTTTGCTGGAGAAAGCACTTTCTTTGAAAACCCGGAAGTCCCTGGAAAAAGCCATATCCCAGGACATTTCAGGGAATGAAAATAGCCGTATTTTGATCTACAGAACGCAGTTTATGTCATTTGTAGGCTTTTGTTAGGCAACTGGGAGACTGTTAAAATATCGAAAATAGGTGGAACGTCCCTTTAATGTGGCCATGCATCCAGACAGCAATTTCTGTAGTTCCTAAACCCTAATCAGACTAGTGGTAGGTGTGGAAAAAGGGAAACAGTATGACAGAAGGTGTGCGGGTAAAGACTAGCGTGTGTGTAAGGATGCCAGCCAGAAGCAAGTCTCAGGGGTAAGGGGCGGAAGGAGAGAACAAGTTCCACCACAGTGTGTGTGTGCGTGTGTGTGTGTGTGTGTGTGTGTGTGTGTGTGTGTGTGTGCGCGTGTGCATGCATGCATGAATCCGTGCATGTGTGTGTGCGTTTGCGTGTGCATGAGTGTGTGTATGTGTGTGTGTGGGCCAGAGAAAACGAGAACAGAATATGGAGGTCCAGTGCAACAGAGTGGAAACGGAGTTGATCGCTTCCTCCTGAGGCGGGATAAAGGATGTGCTGGCGTCTGGCAAAGCACACAGTGAGTTGACCCAGCAAAGAAAAAGTGCACTCCAAGGAGAACGACTAATAGTACGGTAGAGCGAGGACCATGGCATCCACCAAGCCCTGTCTACCTTGCTGTGTCCCCACCTATTTTGGTTTCTGTCACTGCACCCTTATGGTATTGTGTTGTATGTCATTTGTCTAACTTATCTCTGAGAAAAATGCATCTACAGTATATGGTAGATTGGTGTACAAGCATATAAATATATTAAATATCATAGCCTATAAATAAAAGTTTTAGGGAATCAACACAAGACCTTTGAGTCGTCTTCAACTTCTTGTCAAATTGCTCATTGAAAATAGATCAATAAACAACCAAGTGTAGTCCTCACTGCTCAACAAACGATGATTTCTGTGGTCCGTGCTGCATAAGAAAGGGCTGTCAGATGTGAATTCCATTTTTGAAACCTGCAACCGTGACAGACTCATTTTCTTTATCTCCCCATTTGAATGCCATCTTTTGTCAGCAAGACCCATTGGAAACAGTATTATTTGTATTTGTCATCTGCGGTGTCCAGGGCTAGGTAATGTTCTCATCAACATGAATGAGAAATGAAAATGTCGCTCGCAATGTTTAGCCAGAAAAGCAACTAATGGTTATTTCCAACTGTTGATGAGTTATGGACATGCAGATTAGGGCAAATGGTTGTATTTCATATTTATATTCTATCACACGAACCGTGCATGCAGAAGGGTGTGTAGTCCTTGTGGAATCTGGATGATAAATGTGTTTTGGACGGTTTTTGCTTTCAAAGCAGAGATTTTTAGCTAATCTGGCCCCAGGTGGCTGAATATTTATTATGAATCGACTTATAGATGTGGAAGACAACGGAAATGGAGAAGGGCAAAACATTTTATTCTTTGACACCATTTTTTTAAATTAATTTAATATTTACAATATTAATTTAAAAATCAGTAATCAATTAAAGGTTGATCAAAATAATACTGTTAATTCTGCCTCTTATACCATAACAGCATGGACAGAAAACATGAACATTTTGTTTTTGGAAAAATGGGAATGGGATGGGAAAAATTGAAATGCAAAAACAGACAGCCATTCAAACAGTAGCCAAACATCAATGTATTGATATATTAATTTGTTTCCAATGTTTGGTGTCAAGTATTATGCAATGTGTTGTGGAGTACCTTTTAAGAGTGTCTTAGGTCTATATTAGGCTGAGGAAACTACAAACGTATTCAAAGCCAAAAGGCTAAAGCAAGCACAACTCTTGCACGGTGGACACAATGGATGGGAATAGTGTCGTAACCCAGGCAGTAGGGCAGAGGCGCTGGCAGCTCCAGAATTAACTCAGCGCTGTCAAACACAAAGCGATTGGCTCTCCTCTTCCATGTATCTCTCGCTCCATCCCATAATGATGATATGTTATCCCCATGACTCACCCCTCACAGGAATAATATGTGGTCCTCTGTGTTCACTGCTCCAGCAGCGTTTGCTGTGCGCTGGTGTTGAGCACTCGTGGACTATGTCCTCCTGACCTTGATCATGTCAACCTAGTATGCTTCAAACCATCATTTGCAACATGTTCTTTTCACGTTCTCCCTGCGAATGGCGAGATACATTTATACATAACAACAACAACAACAACAACAACAATGCCAATTACTGTCGGTGTATAAGTGTTGACTGCGATATATTCTGTGCTCAAAAGTTGGGTTTCCTGCCTTTAGAAAATGAACACTGTCAAAAACAAATGTCTAATGACTTGACAAAATAAAATAGTGATGACATCACAGTGGTTGGTTGTGTATTTTCTTTTCTTCTTTATTTTATTCCTAACATATATATAAACACACAAACAATTATAATTAACTTCCAATCACCCTAATCACCCTGGTGTGTTTGTGCGTAAATTGATGTAATTGATTCCAGTCGACAGAGGCTACAATATTATTCCTTATTTTAAGCACATAGACATGTTCAGCTTCCTGCTGTCGATGGGATATATTGCTATAGAGAAAGAGGAGATGGGTCTGGAAATGAGTTGAAAGGCTGCACGCTTGCTCTTCTAAATGCTGTGTGACATTTAGCCATGCATTATTAAGCTTACAACCACTGCTCTTTATCAGCCGATGCCAGGTTTCATGCTGAGACTACAGTTCAAAAGATGCTAGGTGTAATTGCAAACATCAGTCTTTGCTTGGATTGATGAGGACCTGTTTGTGAAAAACACTTTCCAGGGTGACTGAGGTGACTGATCAAGTTGTCCTTGAATTGATGCATCAACTATTAACATCTTGTTTACTCTTCTCTCTCCTTCTCCGCAAACCCAAGGGTTTTGCAGCAGTGTTAGATTGGTAAATTAGCTTAAAACAATCAGTGTGAAAGTGATTCAAATGTCATCCATAAGTAGCTGCTTTTCTTAAGGTAGACGGTGAGTCAGTCATGCAGTCAGACAAAGATGGTTTTGCACACATGCATTTCAGAAGGACATTATCATATAACTACTGGATCATTCCAAACAATTAACACCACCGCTTGAAGGCACCATGTGCCATCCAAATTATGCATGCACACTTACCAGGAAGCACAAAGGGAAATGCTAAACCAAGTGTGTTTAATGTAATTCTCCCGTATTATCAGTTCTCGGGTGGGAAGGTTCCAGTTCCACTAAACAGACAAAGCTCTGCCACACAAAAGAAAAACCAGAGTCTCAGAGAACCAGCGGAGAACCTATCATGGAGGCAGAGAGTGGGATTTCTGGACGTGGTCCAATCTTGCCATGCTGTCCGCCGTAACTAAACGATTACTGGTTGTTGCATCTTGTGGCTGGACACACTCACCAGAGTGGAGATGTGGGAGGAAGAAGATGGAAGAAGAGGATGTTTATTCAACATATTGGCGGTGAGGTAATCCGGTGTGTGCTGCAGAACGAGAAGATAAGTATTAGGCCTAAACATGGATGAGCTTGGATTGAAATTCATTATCAATCAAACAAAATGAGGAACTGCCCAAGGGCGTCACAGTTCATATCTATTATTCTATCTATCCATACTTGGCACCATTTGGGTTCAATTTAATATTCGGCACAATGTTGATTACTGACGGGCGGCGACGGAGGTCCTCCTTTATCTTCTACGCTTGTCTTCCCCTGAGTCTCATCCCATTAAACAGTTGGAAATCAGACAATGTAATATACCGTAAGCTTCAGGTTGCTCCCCGGCTGCACAGTTGGCTTAATTAGGCATTCAGTTTGAGCGAATACCTCGACAGGCTCCTCTGGTTTAGATTTAAGCAATAAGCCACGAGAGGCCATGGTTTACAGTTTAGACCAGCTAGGGGGCGTTGTTTTAAAATCACTGTAAATCACGACCTCAATAAGAGCTTATTGCTTTTATAAACTGTTACTTAAACAGTTACTATAGACCACCTAGTAAGATTTCACAAAATAAACACAGCAACATAAAATGCGAACATTTATTGAATTCTTCTGCCAAGCAATATATAGTTCCTCAAGACAGCAAGATGGTTGCCAAGCAACACAGGCTAGCATACATTTTTTAGATTGGCTGGCAGTGCATTAATACTGAAAATTAATTGTTATGCCATCACAGGTGTGTGTTTATTTGGTGTGTGAGTATTTTACGGCTTCGAGCCAATCAGAATCAAGGACCTGACAGACCTGACAACAAAAGACAGTGTGGCCCCGGGGGGGGGGGGCTCCTCTAGGGACCCCAGAGGGTCAATCCAGCTATGAGGAGGAAAACGCATGTCTTTACACATGAAGAGACAAAACTCTCAGCCTGGCTGTTGTTCAGTGTCATTGGGGCTAATATATATATATATATATATATATATATATATATGGGAAATGTGGATGGAAGGCTTGTATTGTTCAGTTTCTTGATGGTATTGGGGTTTTTTTTGTGTTTTGCTTATGTCTAAATCCTTTATAAAATAGTTATTTTGCTTTTTGTCGCTGACTGAAAATGTAACCTTGGCTGCTTGGATAGCCTGATATTGGATGTTATTGTTGAAGTATTTCAAACAGACCCAACTGTCACTTTAGTATTTGTGTTCATAGCATGCAGTCCCAGGGGTGTTCCTTCCTTGTAAAATGTATGAGGAGGACATGACCTATAGTTTGACTTTGTGTTTTTCTTTCCTTTGAATAGGATTCATAGCTTCATAAAGGCAGCGTAATATATGTTGTCTCATTTCCAAAATAAAACACAGAATCATTTAAGAAAATCACTTAAATCAACTGTAAACAACAGTTTGGATCAATGCGTAGAATCGCTAACTATTCTGTTTATTTGTCTTCGTTTTTTTACATGAAAATGTCCAAAAACATGCCCTAGACTGAAACAGCCCAGCGACAGTGATATGGGCCTCCTTTATCCTTCCTTTTGCAGAGGACTCTGAGATGGATTAGAGGCTTACAGGCTCCAATGGACATGATTTGATAAACAAGCTCCATTCTCTCTGCTATTTGTGTCCTTTCTGTCCTTAATGGCTGCACAATCAGCCTGCTGCTTTGTGGCAAACAGTAGCAGTGCGTAACAAAGCTTCCCGCTTGAAAATGGGCCGAGGTAAACAAATCAAAGGAATTTCATTAGTCCCAAGTTCATTTTGGTAATTTAACATACCAAAATGAGTACGCCTAATTATTAGGCTTACTCAGAAGGCAGTGGCGTGTGTGTGGCTCTGCTCTGACGGTCATGATGAACGATGGTGCTGACATCTTGAATGACAAGTCACCTACAAATACCCGCCGGTCCTGATCGGAGTGTGTGTGTGTGTGTGTGTGTGTGTGTGTGTGTGTGTGTGTGTGTGTGTGTGTGTGTGTGTGTGTGTGTGTATGTGTGTGTGCATGTGTGTGCATGTGTATGTGTGTGTTTATCTTCACTCCACGCGCCATCGAGAATGAGAATGTCCAATCCATCCAAGGTTCAAACTTCCATTCCTCCCAATAAACACAAACACATATCCTCATGGAAACATTGTAAATTACCTCTAAAAACAGGAACTACGTATGTACGAGCTCTGAATGTTAATAGCTTTTCTTTTCTTTTTTGTTTACTTTACAAACTATGACGACACTGAGCCAAAACCTTGACCTGGATGGCCTGTCTGAAACTAGCACGTCATTGCTTTGCATGACATCATTAGTGACATCAGTACTCATCTCCCCTGTTGCCCCCCCCCCCCCCCCACACAGGGAGAGCTAACACAAGCCTCAGGTGGGGAGACAGACCACAGCAGTGTCAGGGGGCTTCTCCGTGTTCACACCAAGACAGCCACCATGCTGCCCGTAATGGCTGAATCTTATCCAGCTGAAACCGGTTGTAGCCCCTCCACTCTGCAGGGCTCGTCGTGTGTTTGTTTGTGTGTGTGTGTGTGTGTGTGTGTGTGTGTGTGTGTGTGTGTGTGTGTGTGTGTGTGTGTGTGTGTGTGTGTGTGTGTGTGTGTATGTGAGGGATGGGGGGGGTGTTATGGCCACAGTTTCACTTCCAATGCCCATCAGCGCTCCCAGCATGCCCTAGATTTACACATCATCTCCACTTCTAAGGACTCAGCGTGTGTGTGTGTGTGTGTGTGTGTGTGTGTGTGTGTGTGTGTGTGTGTGTGTGTGTGTGTGTGTGTGTGTGTGTGTGTGTGCGTGCGGGTGTGTATGTGTGTGTTTGTGCATGTGCATGTGTTTGTGTGCATGGTATGTATTTGCAAGTGTCCTTATGTGAGAGCATGTGCAAGACGGAGCGGAGGCAGTGATTGCAGATAGAGATTTCATGAATATTAAATATTTGCATGAAAGGAGCCCAACAGGACCTGATGTATTCCAGCCACCTGGAAAGTGGAGGGAGGGATGGATATATTTTTCTTGGGGGGGGGGGGGGGGGGTATTTACTCCATTGACTCGCTAATACCGGGATCAGCATTCATATCCTGCAAGTGAAAACAAATACTCACACTATGTCTCCTCGAATACATTAGGACAATTCAAACAAAGACAATCTCACCGACAAACCAAGAATCTAAAAAATGAATAATGAAGGAAAAGACAATGATAACCTGAGTGGCACTTTGCCACTCTTTAAAACATTTATACTGTCTCTCCTGTATGCAAGATGTCTCCATTTAGAGTTGATCTGTTGTCACTATTGATCGATTTATTCAATTCTGTAACAAGACTCAATCTCTGTTTGTTGCTTTTGTTTCGATGTCATTTTCATCTTCAGAACCAAACGCAAACATTATATTCAGGAAAAGGGCTTTCTTGCACTGTGTGCTGTATTCAGTTTCATCAAAGAGCAGAGGAGGGAGAGAAAGAGTGAGAAGAGTCGTCTGCGGGAAGTATATCTGCCTGCCTGCAGGGAAACAAAGCTGATTTTAATTGATTGATATATTTGTTTGAAATAATTTGCCTCAAGCAATACATCTACTCAGCAGAAGGATTAAGTTGGTCAAATGGAGAGGAAAATAATCACTGGAAGAATCATTTGCTAATTGTTTTAATAATTGTTTCTCTTGAAGAATGAAGAATGAAGAATGAAGAAAAACAACACAATTAAATGTAATGTACTTTTATATATTTTATATCCTGTTCTTTCCACTTCAGGTATCTTACTGCAGACAGAAGATAAAGAAACAGCTTTATATTTATATTAGATGCTATATATTAGAATAAATTACATTTTCTTACGCTCCTCCTTCCTCCTTTTTTCCCCCTCATATCCAAGAGCGAGTGAAGATCAATTCTCATGTGTGCTCATGTATGGTATAGATACATGACATAATGGTCAGCTAATGCATCTTTATCTTACTGTATCATGGTCATTCAATTAGACAAGCCTGTTCCTTGACCCCATCTATCTTGGCTGCCTGTTGTTTACCGGGCGGTAAATCTGTTATCTTTCTGTTCCACTCCAGGATCCTCTCGATAACATGACCAATTACCTTTCATCCTCAACCACTTGTGTATTGACGAGATGTGAGTTTACATTTTCTCAAGTGTCTGACATGTTTGGGTACAATGTTAACCTCAATTAACATTTTGCAAATCAGCCTAACTGCCAATGGTTAAAGACATACATATGACTGGTTCAACATTGACGCAGTACTTACAGTACAGCAACCAGGGCCGGATCAGTACCCCCAGGGGCCCCTGGGCACTGTCAGCCCAGAGGAACCCCCCCCAACATCCACACCCTTAAGGAGGCCACATTTACACCCAGGCAACTCAAGCTGACTACACGCACGCACGCACACACACACACACACACACACACACACACACACACACACACAGTGTGCTACAGCCGACTTCAATTATGTGAGCATGTCAAATTACACACCTATTGGTCCAAAGCTGAATGATTGGTCCAGCTGAGGACGGAGCAAATCTGTGTCCAGTTCAGTAAACCAAATATTAGCATCTCACTCAAAAATACAAGTGATAATGATAAAATTAATGAATTAATCCAAAATCACAAACCATCCCACACCAAAGCTTCCAGAGCTCAATCACAGAGTTATCACACACCTTGCACAGACAATAACAAATGACCCGGATCACCCCCTCAACCCACACTTCACACTGCTGCCATCAGGATGCACATACAGGACTCTGCTCGATTCGCCGGTCATTGTTTGCAGTCCGATTAGCAAGTTGAAACGCGTGAACAGAATTCACTCTGCTCGATTCAGCAAGAGCTTCATCCCCTCTGCAATCAGTGCATTCAACAAACTCCCACTGTAACCTGTTATACAGACCCCTCTTCCCATGTGTGGTGGTGTACATGGTGTGTATATTGTGTATTGTGTGATTGTGTGATCTAGCCAACCAAATACACCAATAACATTAGCGGTACCTTTTTTTTGGCTGCCGCTTCTTTTTCCTCCTTTTCCTTTTTTCTCTTTCGCTTGGCGGCCCCACTCGGTTTATTGCTGCTCTCCATTTTCTGTAAACACTGGTTTAAAATTATTTTCCCTGCTCTACTCGAACATGCAACATATCTGTGGAGGGTTTATGTGGAGTGTGTGTTGTTGGTGGCTGGTTTACAGCCTCACCTGGCCTGAGTCACACTGATTGGACTCTGGCTGGGTGGGGCTGCACACCTGTGGTGCATGAGCAATCATGGCACCCAGGATAAACCAGCCATCAACACACACACTCCAGGAGGAGCACCGTCATGACTGGATGTACTATCAGCTCGGCGAATACCAACTGGCCTTTAACTCCAATAAACACCTTTGAATAACATCTACCCGTGTCCTGTGTCGGAGGGCCCCAAAGAAAGCCACTTCGGTGGCGTGTGGCCGGACGCACCCCGCCACACTGGCGCCCAATGTGGGGCTCCTCCGACCAGGACGGGACACGGAAGGGCTGTCCAAGCTACACCAGCCGCGGCGAGGACAGCCACCCCAGCACCAGCTCCCCCTGAACGGCAGCGACGGCCAGCGGAGGAGCGGGGAGGCAGCGCAGCGACCGCCACCGGCAACCGTCTGCTGCTAGCCTCCCCCGGATCCAGCCTGGAGCAGCCCAGGCCAGCCGCCCCTCTGCCAGGGGACCAGGAGCCCAAGGTCCCATGCTCCAGGAGGAGATGGGAGGGGGATCATGCCTCGTCGCCCTGGTGGAGGGGGGTGACTACAAACTGTTCCAGGCCCTCCGAGAAGCTACCTCCGCGGCCCAGCTGTCGGGCCTCCTCCGAGCCCATCCAGCCAGCCCCTGCAGCCAGCTACCCCAGAGACACCTCCGCCAGCCGGAGCAGCAGCCCCAGGCCTCCGGTCTCCGGGACGGAGGGGGAGGGTGGGGTGGGCGTGTGACCCTGGGGAGGTGTGGAGGTAGTGGGGTTTGGGGGGCTGTGTTTATTTTTTGTTTAGGTATGGCAACCCTGAAAAGAGTCCAGGTTTTTTGTAGGTATGGTAACCCTGTTCAGAGTCCGGTATGTGTTTTTTTTTTTTTTTTTGTTTGCTTGGATGGGGGAGGGGGGGAGTAGGCGAGGCCGGGGATTCTCCCCGGCCTCAATCTGGTGTTGGGGATATGTGGAGGGTTTATGTGGAGTGTGTGTTGTTGGTGGCTGGTTTACAGCCTCACCTGGCCTGAGTCACACTGATTGGACTCTGGCTGGGTGGGGCTGCACACCTGTGGTGCATGAGCAATCATGGCACCCAGGATAAACCAGCCATCAACACACACACTCCAGGAGGAGCACCGTCATGACTGGATGTACTATCAGCTCGGCGAATACCAACTGGCCTTTAACTCCAATAAACACCTTTGAATAACATCTACCCGTGTCCTGTGTCGGAGGGCCCCAAAGAAAGCCACTTCGGTGGCGTGTGGCCGGACGCACCCCGCCACAATATCTGATCACGGATCGGTTACAAACACACAGTACTGTGTAATTCGTTCGTTGAAAAACTGATCTTGGATCGGTACTGTTGATCGGTCCCGCCCCATTTTTAGCCAATCAACAGTGCATTGTGATCTGCTGCCAATCATTACCTGTGAAATATTTATTCTGATTGGATAGTAGGTGAAGTTGGGCAAGTGTTGTGTTCAGGGGCTGTAGAAGTGCCAGCCGCTGTGGCTCGCATTTAGATTGAGTCATGAGGAAAAAATATATATATACTCGCAAAGGGCCCCTCTCGGCTCAAGGGCCACTGGGCAAATGCTCAGGTTGCCCATATGGTAGATCCGGGCTTGACAGCAACCTCGGAACCCAATCGGCGACCGTCTGACGTCGAACGTGATTGGTCAATACTACTCGGACTACAAACAGAAACCAGAATGCTTTTGATGCCATAATATTGTCCCTTTGCCTACATATTCTGCATTCATATGCAGGTATCTGTTTATAGAGATTAAAATTACAATATAAAACAGTTTATACTAGACAAAAGACATAATAATACCAAGACGTAATTATGTGTTTTGTTGATATTCTGCAATACATTATTAATGAAGAATAACTTCTTTTAGGACACATGAGACAATGGGTGTACATGATTCCTATAGGGAAACAAAGGACACAAAGGTGAAGGGAGTGACCATCGTGGAGAGTTACGTTTTGACACGTTAATTTGCAATACTTTATGGGGGGGAGGTAGACATGTCTGCAAGGATGCTCGACAACTAAATTAATCGACACAATAAAGAAGTGAGGAGATTAGCGTGGTCATTGTACTAGACTTCGTGGCTACAGTAACAATGCAAATGCTAACTAACTTCACAGCTTCCAATTAGGGGGAGAAAGGGAGATACTTTTCTCCCAGATACATATTTAATTACCTAGATACTATAGGACGGTTACTTATTTTATGTGTGTGTATAATGTATGTATGTATAATTCATAAATTCCATGACAATTGTATTTCCAATAAACCAGGGTTTCTCAGGCAAGGGACCTGTGTCAATGACCTTACTCTGACACCTGCTCTTTATGTCTCTTCGTGTCAAGTCAGAGAAGAAAGGTCCTCAAGCAGATGGCCTCAAATCAGGGCTCAGAGCCAGAGCATATTCAAGGAATGAGGCAATGAAATACTCTCTGGTATTACAATCAGGTGGCAGCGTCACATGGCTCTGCAGAGCCACGGCTCTACCAGCCAGAACTGTTAGAGAGAGAGAGAGAGAGAGAGAGAGAGAGAGAGAGAGAGAGAGAGAGAGAGAGAGAGAGAGAGAGAGAGAGAGAGAGAGTTGCAAGGATGAGAGGAAAGGCTGATGTGAACGCACACATACCACATATGTTTGAATTTGTAGAAATGTGAGAAATTGTGTTTTAAAAGAGAATGGGTGGAACCATTTTGCACTCATCCACACTCTGGTTTTGGTCGTGCTTTGCTTGGGCAACACAGACATGCAGTAGGAGCATAGACTTATGTGTCCCCTGCAGGCAGGGTATTGTGATGGCTAGGAGCCCAACTCCTAGCTGAAAGGGTCTGTTCCTAGCAAAGGTTCTGTTCTGGATTCAATTGTGTCATCCATGCACAAGTCAGATGTCTCATCTTCTAGCTGCACGTGCATGACCTGCTGTATATGTGTTTCAGGTCGCTGTGAATAAGAGTAACTGCTGAATAGTAGGTGTGCTGTGTGCATCCGGACATGAGCTGGCAGGTAATCTCACTATACCACAGGGTAATTTGGCTGGAACAGATTGAATTTGAGGAGGATTTACTGTTTCACAACTTTTACCCAACAGCTTCTTCGAATGTTAAGGTCCACCCATTGTAATGTCCACATTGTACATTGTGCATTAATTCCAATTTCCTCACAGCTGTTATGAAGGGGAGAATTGTGTTGGTTTTGTGAGTCCCATGACAAAATCATGTAAATCATGTTTTCCATTTTTTTTCCCAGATGACTAGTCTCTGAGCAATAGTCTATGTCAAATTTCCATTCTGTGAGAAGCACTTTTAAAAATGTTTTCTCTTTTGAGAGCCTTGTCTTTTGAGGACAATGCGATCGGAAATACATCTTCTCTTGAGAAAAACCATCTTCATGTAAAACCACTTTAGAGAAACACCATGAAATGTTCTAGGTTGGAGAACAGCTCCTGGTAATGAAGTGCTCAGAGCAGTCGGCAACTCTTCTCATTTAATATTTTCAGACCTGTGTGTTGGCCTTAGTGTACAAAATGACACTCAATGACATTCAATGACTGAATGGTAATATTCAGGCAAAATATAACCAAGACTGGGGTTTTCAATACAGCAATTTCAATCAGAAGTTTTCATTAAATACTTTTTTTTGCCAAAAGACACGCAAAATATAACCAATTTAATTAAAAACTGTGAGGGAACAGGAATAAGGACTAAAATGAAACAGAAAAATAACTTCCAGAACAAGGTTATTGCTGCTTCACCATGCTCTTCCTCCACTTCTCCCAGAGAACCTTATGCCAGGGTCAGACTATACGATATCAGCCCGACTATAGTCCGTCAACCGATCGTTTTATCCCATGTAGTCTGTCACGGTGGACGACAACCGACGCCGCATCCGGGATGCCTCACGACGTCCCGAGAGAAACACTAGCATGTTACTGTGCATTCACACCGAAATCGCACAAAGAGGAAAATGATCCCGGAAGTCATTCATTGTGTATTGGGAGCCAGGCGGACGAAGAGGGAAAAGAGGAATTGGCGGAGGCGGGTGGACTAGGCGATTTAGGAGGATTAAAAAAGTTAAAAATCCTCCAACTTTATGTAAATGAGCTATGACGCGTCTAGGAGGGAAAGGTGGAAAATCCATCGAGCCAATGGGGATGTCTCGTTATGCCGTCGTCCCTCGGTCAGATCTGTCCCAGAAAACAACCCGCGTAACTTTAGTTCCTACCAAACATTCGTTCCAAGATATCGCTGGAAATGCTGATTGCTGCCGTAGCAGAACACCCAGTCCTCTATGATTTGACAACATTACATTTGGCAAAATCAGTGTTTATTTGGGATGATCATTTCCATAAATATGATTGGGGACTGGGGAGTAAGTAAGGGATAATGCCCGACGAGGTGTCCATTAACAGAAATGAATGGACGACGCGGAGGCGTGAACCGTCCGACGCGAAGCGGACGACGGTTGCTTCCGCGAAGTACCATGGTCACTTACGAAAGAATGAAATATTTAATCAATTAATAATACTTTAATGTGTTTTAGAGTTAAAATCGTGAGGGTTTTTTTATGTTTACAAGTCAAGCGGACTATTTAATATCTCCCGTATGCAGGCGTTGCCAAGCAACGTGGCCATAGCGTCTTCATTGCGTCAACGTCTTTCCTAGGTGTAAATAAACACTTTTTAACCTACACCCTCCAGCCAATCAGAATCAAGTATTCACCCAGACCATGATTATAATTGGGTCGGGAGTAATTCTGTTTTTAATTACTTTATCAAGTAACTTTCCATCAAGTAGCTTTCCGTGATCAACAATGTCGGTAAATGGGCTGTGCTACAGCAGTAGTTGCATGGTGGTGTATAACGCGTGTGGTGTGCTGGCCCTTTAAATTTAGAAGCAAGAACGAACATTCTGAAGGGTGACAAAAGCGACATAAGCGACTTAGGTGGAGTGGACAAGACGGAGTCCTCTTTGTGCGCTTTCGGTGTGAACGCACAGTTAGAGTTTAGTTTTACCTTCCACAACGTGTTCGTCACGTCCACGACATCGTTGACCAATAGGAGCCCAGAGCGCCCATGAACGGGTCCACAATCGTTGTTTCTTTCTTTGTTTTAGGCTTTTCCGGACACAAGACAGCCAGTATCATAGACATCTTATACATAGACTGAGCATTGGCTGCTGTGGTGCGAGAAATTCGGCGGCCATCTTGGAGTGGTGATGGGGGAGGGGAGCAGCATAGATTGACAGTTGACACGTATGGCCAGGAGAAGAAAACAAGGATGCCGAGCTGCTGTTCAGCTATTCCTGCTCAAATGAGCGGACGGTCAAAGATAGAAATCGCGGGATTACTTTTCACAAGTAAGATTTAACATTACCGTACTATTGGTTGTGTTTTGTGAAAATAATATTACACGCCAAAACATGTGTCATTTATCATAGGTACACGTATGACACGCTTCGGACGCCATTGTTTGTTTACGTTCTTGTTCCCGGAAGTCGGTCCCTAGCACCTCCTTCCCGATGACACCAAGCATGTCGGCAAGCGATTGGTCGGGGGCCGTGTATCTGTCATGTCTCTCGGTCAAGTCACGGCACAAATGTATCACTCTATAATCGCCTAAACTGACACAGTGACCATCGTAACAGACAACAATATCATAGTCTGACCCCGGCATTGCTGTTTAAAACTCTGTGGTTAGTGCTTAGTGATTCAGCTGCTTCATCGCAGGTCTGCATCAGCTGCAGCTGGTAGGACTGACTAGTGCTGCTGATTATGCCCACACATATGGCCTTGTTCCTGATGGGACGCTGTCCAGAGTCCTGATCGCTACCTCATACATCTTTTCAATTGGAAATGTAGTCGCTCTATTTGAAGCCAGTTTTTTAGCTCTTCTCGAGCTAGGAAATACCTGATGTCGGCACATAGCTGGTATCACTGTGCCATAGGTTTCATCACTGGCTGCCTTACGCACCGTTGCACTTTATATGCCAGAGCCGAAAGCCAATCTATGTCCTCCCACTGCTCGGGTTTTATTTCCATAAAACCAGAGAATGTCTAATAAGGAGAGAAGTTCCACTCTCGGTTTACTTCCGGGTTCTGAACTGTTGCAGTTCCCCTCTGGTTCCATGTGAGGGCGCTCACATGGTGAGTGCAGAATGAATGGCGGTCTATGGAGCTATACCCCTCAAACTCCACTTTTCTCAGGATATAATTTTTTGTCTAGTAATTTGAATGTTGCTTTCGAAAGGGGATGCAAAGAAATTACACATTGCTGGGTGTTAGATTTTTTAGAGTCACTTATTTGCTTTAAAAAAGTATTTTAAAATGTCAATGACGTCATACTCATCTTACGACCAGAGATACTGCTTTACGGCAAGCCTCTCCCTTTCCCTCAAGGCATCGATAACACAGCAGTACAAACATAACGATACGCAGATAAAAGTGCCAGCAACCAAAAGAAGTTGCTGTGTTAAAAAAAAAGAACTTGGGCGAAATTGTCCACCATAACGTTCTGGTCCCGCTTCGGATGCCAAGATGCCATCAAGCAGATCTCTGGTCGTAATCAGTCCTTCACTGACCAATCAGCATTCATTAGCAGAATGCTAGCGTGTTATGGGCAATAACAACACGTCCTGTAAGAAATCGAAAGGACATAAGTACTCGTTCATTCAACTTTCGATCTATAACCTATGTTGAACTTGTAAGAACTACAATCAAATCGGAGTTTTTTCAATGAGAATCAGGTGAAAGAGACACATTTAGCCGTCTAGCTCCATCTGCTCCCATTCATTCTGCACTCACAGGCGATCGCCCCCAGTGGAGCTCTGGTGGAACTGCAACCAAAATTCGGTACAATGGGACTTAATAGGGAGTGGACAGGCTCTCCGTAGACGGGCTCTGATAAAACCCATTTGGCATGTTGTTTATATTTGTCCAGAAGCTGAGGACATTATGGCCTTTTTACTCACACTCAGATTGAGTTGAGTGTTGCAATGCATCAATGCAATGCAAGACAACATTCCCCACAAAATTAATTTAGTGAATTGAAATTGCGTGATTTGTAGGTCTGTTTAAGTTTGTTTGTGATTTGTATTCAGTTACGCGTCTCTCTTGAGGGCCTGATTTTATATTCTTTCTTCTGATTAAATAAAAGTTGAATCATTAAAAAAAGCACATCTGTATATGAGAGTGATGTATGGAAAAACACTGTAAGACATGAAAATAGAATAGAATTACCTGCTTGTGGTAGTTGATACATACATTGTTGATAATGAAAGTTGGAGAATAAGGATGGGTGTGGCGGCTTGGCGCTAAAGCATGTAGCTACACAAACTATGATAAAGTGAAGACAGTCTCCTTTAATGCCACCAGTATGGACCATGGATACATTACTTTTTATCATTCTTACTCAGATGTTCCTTCCTTTAAGACAGGTCATAATTGAATTATCATTATTTAATTGTATATCATTATATAATTGTGTAGTTTTGTTTATTGCTTATTATTTTACATATGTCAAATCATGTGTTTTTAACCAAATGTAATTTCATCTGAAACAGCCTTCTGTTCATCTTCCATCACCTGTATACTGATGACCACCTATTGGGATATTCAATGAAAAATGAGCTTGCCTCTTTTCCCTTCCTGGAAACAAGCTGGCATAGCAACTAATCATGACTACAAACCAGCTCACCCACTGAGATCAAAGAAAAGGTTCACCATTGGGAGGATAGCACGTTTGAGTTAATCCAGTAGGAAAGATTTGATTAAGAATTGCTTAAGTCTACCTTTGCTGTGAGGAGAAGAGGTACATGATTTCTACTTCTCTATTTTATACCTGATATTATGAGCTGATACAATACTAGTATATGTAATACTAATAACAGCATCATAGTAATAGTATTAGTATAATATTTAGTGGGTCACATAATTCATACAAAAAGATTAAAAAAAAGACTAAATACTTGCACAAAACTCGACAAGTGCAAATCTAAGCTTTATGGATTTAAGTGTGGGAAGAGGGGATTTTTTTACATTTCATCCCTCATTTATTTATCCTGTATTTGCACAACACACATGTTGTCACTAAGCTTATTACTGGATATGTGAATCAATAGTTTAATCAACCACATGGTATGTACTATTGAGTTGGATTGTATGTGATTCACTGTTGTCATGTCAAAGCAGAATACCGCTGCTAGCATATCTGCTACAAGGTAAATAGTCAACCGCCATATTTATAACACTGACCACTGAACCTGAGGGGGGCAGTCAGCACTCGTGATGGGGGACAAATTGCAGTAAAGGTTTAGCCGTGTGTGCACTTTAGTGGGAGGTGTGGTAGGTACATTATTCTAAGTTATGCATTTTTCAACTGACTTAGTTGAGGAAAAACATGCATGCCATGTAGTCTGTCAGAGGAAGAAGAGTCACAGCTTGTGCAGGGAGGTGAACCTAAATGCAGAGATCAGAATCAGGGTGCGAAAGGAAGCTTTACTTGGTGAAAACAGAACCAATGCAAACAAGGAACCGACAAACTGGGGCAGGAACTAAGGAACTAAGTACATAATACGTGGAACAGGTGAACAGAATTATTAACCAACACAGGTGACAAACATTACACTTATGACACAAAGGAACAACAGGTAATGAGTGGGGTTGGGGCAGGATCATTACAGTACCCCCCCCCCCCCCCCCCCCTGCTCAAGGAAATGCCTCCTGGCGTTTTTCTAGGCTGCGGTGAAGAACGATCAGGCTCAGGACTAGTCACCTCAGGCTCAGGGCGGCTAGGCACCTCAGGTCAGGAACAGGAGCGAGGCTGGGTAGCGAGACTAGCTGGGGAGCCAGACTGGGTAGCTGTGGAACTAGGCTGGGTAGCGAGACGGGGAGCCAGACTGGGTAGCTGGGGAGCGTAGCTGGGAAGCGAGTGCCACAATCCTCTCCAGGATACAGCCAACAGGGCGGTCCTGGCGCTCAACGGTCACTGCCAGGAACATGGATACTGGGTTTTTGTTTTTGTGTTCCGTTCCTTCTGTCACGACTTACACAGTGAGGTGAACCCAGGGACTAATACCTGTTCCATGTATTTATTAACTTACCGTAAATACATGGAACAGGTGAGCAGAATTACCAATTAACACAGGTGACAAACATTACACTTACGACACAGAGGAACAACAGGTAGGGAGCGGTTGGGGCGAGATGGTTACAGAAGATGACTGCCGTCTGAAGGTCTAAAAACGGGTTCTCAGTTTCCAATGAATAATTGAAAGGTTTCCCCTGTGAGAAAGCCTCAATTCATCTGATCAAACATGTTTGGCCTTTGCTAGCTTTTTACTATTCAGTGTTTCATGACAATCCCGATCATTTTCTCTTCCCTTGAATAAAATTAAATTAAATCAAAATATGTTTTGTTGCTTGAAAGATGCTTTCCATGTGCACACAACAACAGCCTTTCAAAAGGAGTGTGCTTTGTACCAGAAAGGCGTCACGGAAATGTATAAGGTTACGGTTCATGGTGTGACAAGTTGTATATAACAATTTATTCATACATACAATTTATTTTGAGATAAACATAATTCATTTGAAAAGCTAATTTCAGTTTGATATTATCACAGTTACTATAGTATATATCTTTACAATATGTAATTTCATTTATGGTAGTTGTGAATGTATATGGAAAATATGAAACTGATGAGTAATACCAAGAAGAGGAATGCAGATAGGTAATACAGATCCTTGTCTGTGGGGTTTAATGGTTCGGCGATCTGTTGGTAATGCCTCGGGGCTCCAGTAGGATCGCGCTCCTCTTCCATCCTCATTCAGTACAGACGAGTGAAGGGAAGAGCTGCGTGTGTGTTTTCCTCATCCTTCTCCCGTACTATTCCCCTTTTTAAGGTAATTACCGTTTGCAAAGCACTGTATACTTATGAACACATGTTGATAGTATTTTCCTTTATGTTACTCTGGTTTTTAAATGAATGGAAAAGACGTTTTTGTTGGACTTATTTGTTGTTTAGTTTCTTGCTAACTAAGACGTGTAAGCTAGCAGCGGGATACCTCGTGGCCACGCCGTAGAGTCTGAATGTTGACATTGGTGTTTAAGCGCGTTACTGTTTTATTTATATTGTGGCGATCACGGCCAGGTGTGGCGATCACGGCCATGCCCCCTATGGGCGCAAGGGGTTCTGGGGGTGCACCCTGGTGGGGTTTGGACTATATCGGCGCCCCGGAATCCCTGTGGGGTTGGTGGTTGAGGATTAATGATTGTGTGTCATTGTGTGTGTGTTTCCCTATATGCAGTGTTTTGTTATGACCGTGAGTGAGAGTGTTCGTTCTGATCGTCAGGTGTGCCGTGTTTCTGTCTGTGTGGCCGTGTCTAAATAAAGGCAACTCCCGGGGTCGTGCGGTGTATGGGGCACGGGAGTTGCGTAACCTAAACCTGGGCTCCTGTCTCACTCCTTCCTTGTCGTCGCCACATTGGTGTCAGAAGTGGGATAAGGAACATGGAGAAGCGGACTTTCCCCGAGTGGGGATTGCCTATGGCAACGCGTCCCAAGGAGGAGGAGACGGAGGCATGGCCCGGCGTTGCGGCTCCTGGCGTGTCGCCGGGCGCGCCAGGCGCGACTGGTGCGCAGCACCCCCCAGTGGCCGATGGGGGTATTGCGCGGTTGGCCGGAGTCCACCGTCCCCAGGGAGCACGGCTGCCCAAGTACTCCGGGGCGACGCCGCTGGAACCCTACCTGGCGCAGTTCCGGATTGCCGCGCTGCATTACGGCTGGGATGGGGACGAGTCCGCCACCCAGCTTGCCCTGGCATTGGAGGGTCAGCGGTGCAGGTCCTTATGGACCTGGGGCCCGCAGCCCAGCGGGACCTCCAGGCCTTGACCCGGGCGTTGGACCTGCGTTTCGGCCAGCGGGTGGCCGCTGACCACAGCCGGGAATTGCTGGCGGGGCGCCGCCGCCAGGAGGGGGAACGCTTGGGGGCTTACGCCGCGGACGTGCTGTTGCACGCCCAGCGGGGGTACAACGCCTACCCTGCTGCGGTTAGGGAGGACCTGGCCCTGCACGCCTTCCTTCGGGACTTGCCCCACCACGGCTAGGGCAGCACGTCCGCCTTACCAGGCCCCCGACCCTCGGGGCTGCGCTGGACGAGGCGGAGCGGGCGGAACAGGAGCTGTCCGACCACCCCAGCCTGCAGCCGCCCGGTGCCTCCCGGCCTCGCGTCCGGCAGGCGGTCCCTTGCGAGCCGGAGGAAGACGGGGAGGAGGTTTGCCAGGTCTGGACTCCAACCCAGCGCCCCCGGCAGCGGCCGCCACCCCCCGACCGACGTGCCTCCGGAGGTGACCGGCGCTGTTTCCGGTGCTGTTTCCGGTGCGGTGAACCGGGCCATCTGGCCCGTGACTGCCCTGCCCCGGCACCACGGGCTAGACCCCTTCGGCCGGCGGAAAACTGCGGTGGAGTGGCCCAGTGAGGGGACCACCACTCCGTAAGCTTTCCCCTCTCCATGGTCGGTGCGCTCTGGTTGGCAGGCCTGCCCGCGCCAGGGGCCTCTACCTCCACTGCAAGCTCGACCATGGCCGACCATGCCAGGCCTTGGTGGACACGGGGTCGACCATCTCCCTGGTGCGGCCGGGGGTTCTTCCGGGCACCACTGGCGCACTCTCTGGGGGGTGGACGGAGACCAGCGGTCGCCTGACGACCGTGACGGGGCAGGAGGCCGGGATGAGGGGGAGGAAACAGCTGGTCGTCCAGGTGGGTGACCAGGAGGTGGTGCATGGGTTTTGGCTCGCCGACATCCGGGACCCATGCATCATCGGCCTGGACCTGCTGATCCGTTGGGTTGTCCGGGTGGACGTGGCTGGAGCAGCCATCACTGTCGGCGCCGAGACCGTGGCTCTCTAGTCCGGGCGGGGAGAACACAGGGGCTCCGGCGGCCGGCAGAGCAATCGCCGGGTTACCGACCAGGTGCCCCGGCCACGGCTTTGCAGGAAGAGCGGGCCTGTAGCCGCCGCCTCCCCTTCCCCGGAGACCGTCCAGGCTGTCCGCGCGCTCTGGCAGCGCAGTGGGGTTGGCCTCGACGCGCAGCAGAGCGAACAGCTGCGGCTGGTCCTCGAGGACTATGGGGACATTTTTGCTGCTCGGGATGAGGACTGCCGGCGGACCGGGCTGGTGCAGCATGCCATCGACACTGGCTCTGCTCGGCCCATCCGCCTGCGGCCCCATCGACTAGCCCTGGCCAAACGCCAGGCGGCTGACGACAAGGTCCGCGAGATGGCTGCAGCGGGGGTGATCGAGCCCTCGTCCAGTCCCTGGGCGGCTCCGGCCGTCCTGGTGAAGAAGAAGGACGGCAGCTGGAGGTTCTGCGTGGACTATCGGCGCCTCAACGAGGTCACGCGGAAGGACTCGTACCCGCTCCCTCGCATTGACGACGCCCTGGACTATATCGGGGGGTCTAGCTGGTTCAGCTCCCTGGACCTACGTAGCGGCTACTGGCAGGTGGAGCTGGACCCCGAGGCCAGACCAAAGATGGCGTTCACCATCGGGCAGGGGTTGTGGCAGTTTCGTGTCATGCCGTTCGGACTGTGCAACGCGCCGGCTACGTTCGAGCGGATGATGGAGATGGTACTGGCTGACATCCCCCGGAGTCGTTGTGTGGTGTACCTGGACGACTTGCTGGTCCATGCCCGCGACTTCAGCGGGGCGCTGGCGAACCTGCGGGAGGTTCTTGCCGCCATCCGCCGGGCCGGGTTGCGGCTGAACCCTGCTAAGTGTTCCCTGCTGACCCGGGAAACGCTGTTCTTGGGGCACGTGGTGAGCGAGCGGGGCGTAGCCACGAACCCGGCCAAGGCGGCAGCAGTCCGGGACTGGCCAACCCCCACCGACGCCGGCGAACTGCGGAGTTTTCTGGGTCTGGCGGGGTACTACCGCCGGTTCGTCCGGGACTTCGCCACGATCGCCAGCCCTCTCCACCGCCTGACCGAGGCGGGCCGGCCGTACGTCTGGGACGACGCCTGCGCCACGGCCTTCGCCCGACTCCAGGCGGTCCTCACCGAGGCTCCGGTCCTGGCGTACCCCGACGCGGGTCGGCCCTTCATCGTCGACACCGATGCCAGCAACGTGGGGGTGGGTGCGGTCCTCTCCCAGGGGGGGGGGGGGATGGGGAGCATGCGGTGGCCTACTTCAGCCGCACACTTAGTCGGGCGGAGCGCAATTACTGCGTGACCCGACGGGAGCTGCTTGCTGTGGTTCTGGCCGTGCGGCACTTCAAACCGTACCTGCATGGCAAGCGCTTCCTGGTCCGTACCGACCACGCGTCCCTCACCTGGCTCCTCAGTTTTAAGAACCCTGAGGGCCAGGTGGCTCGTTGGCTGGAGGCGCTGCAGGAATATGACTTTGAGATCCAGCATCAGGCGGGACGCCTCCACAGCAACGCCGACGCACTTTCCCGACGGCCCTGTGCAGCCCTGGAGTGTCGCTACTGCCGGCGGCAGGAGGAGCGGGCCGACGAGCCTCCGGTGGTGGCGGCTGTCCAGGACACCGGGGCTGTCCAGACCGCCGGTGATGCTGAGGGGTGGCTGCCGCTGTCGGCGCGCCAGTTGGAGCAGCAGCAGCGGGCCGACGAGACCTTGGCGGCGGTGAGGGACTGGCTGGAGGTGGGGCGGCGCCCCAGCTGGCCGGAGGTGTCGGCGCGGGGGGCTGAGGTGAAGGCCTACCACTCCCAATGGGGTTGTTTCCAGCTCCACGACGGGGTGGTCTACCGCCGGTGGCAGGAGCCTAGGGGTAAGGGCGACATCCTCCAGCTGTTGGTTCCCCGTGTGCTTCGTTCCCAGGTACTGCAGCTGGTCCACGGCTCGGTGGGAGCGGGGCACTTCGGGAACTCCAAGACCCTGCACCGCCTGCGCGGGCGGTTCTACTGGCCAGGCTGTCGGCGGGACGTTGAGCTACACGTCCACTGCTGCGACACCTGCACGGCACAGAAAGGGCCTGGCCAGCGTTCCCATGCCCCGCTCCAGCAGTACCTGGTGGGAGCACCGATGGAGCGGGTGGGGGTCGACGTCCTGGGGCCATTCCCAGTCACCGACTCCGGCAACCGCTACGTCCTCGTGGCCATGGATTACTTTACTAAATGGCCCGAGGCGTATGCGGTGCCGGACCAGGGCGCCGCCACCACCGCGGAGAAGCTGGTGGAGGAGATGTTTGCCCGTTTCGGGGTCCCCGAGGAGCTCCACAGCGACCAGGGGCGGAACTTTGAGTCCCAGGTCTTTGGGGAGGTCTGCCGGCGGCTGGGGGTGCATAAGACGAGGACGACGCCGCTCCACCCCCAGAGCGACGGGTTGGTGGAGCGGTTTAACCGCACCCTGGCCACCCAGCTCGCCATCCTCACCAGCCAGCACCAACGGGACTGGGACCGCCACCTTCCCCTGGTCCTGTGGTCCTATCGGACGGCGGTGCAGGAGACCAGCCACTGCACGCCAGCGGCCCTCATGTTCGGGCGGGAGCTCCGGACACCGGTGGACTTGGTGTTCGGGTCCCCGCCCGAACCTGAGATTGCCGGGGGTGCGGCGATGGAGTACTTCCGCCGACTGAGGGATCGCCTGCTGGTGGTCCACGACTACACCCGCCAGGCTCAGGCTGCCTCTGGGGTGAGGCAGAAGAGGGGCTACGACACTCGCTGTAGGGGACGTGCGTTCATACCCGGGGACAGGGTGTGGGTGTACTGCCCCGTGCGAAAGAGGGGGGTCTGCCCTAAGCTGCGGAGCCACTGGCAGGGGCCTGGGGAGATCCTTGGCGTAGTGTCCGAGGTCGTTTACCGCCTGCGGATGCCGGGACGGGGCCGGGTGGTAGTGCTGCACCGGGACAGGCTCTCGCCATACCGCCCCCTCGCCCCCGCCGTTGCGGAGGAGGAGGGGGCCGGAACGGGGGGCCCCCCGGCCCCTGCTGGCTCTCCTGCCCCTGACGGGGCCGTTGGCCCCGCGGTTGCCACTCCCGGAAGGATCCAGCGGCCTACCCGGCGGCGCCGGCCGCCCGAACACTTGAGGGACTATGTGTCGGGTGAGGGGGCCGTCGGGGACGACGGACCCCTCAGGGGGGGGCTGTGTGGCGATCACGGCCAGGTGTGGCGATCACGGCCATGCCCCCTATGGGCGCAAGGGGTTCTGGGGGTGCAACCTGGTGGGGTTTTGACATTATCGGCGCCCCGGAATCCCTGTGGGGTTGGTGGTTGAGGATTAATGATTGTGTGTCATTGTGTGTGTGTTTCCCTATATGCAGTGTTTTGTTATGACCGTGAGTGAGAGTGTTCGTTCTGATCGTCAGGTGTGCCGTGTTTCTGTCTGTGTGGGCGTGTCTAAATAAAGGCAACTCCCGGGGTCGTGCGGTGTATGGGGCACGGGAGTTGCGTAACCTAAACCTGGGCTCCTGTCTCACTCCTTCCTTGTCGTCGCCACAATATATTAATATATTTGTGTCTAATTCATGTCATGGAAACGGAAATTGATAAGTCAACAAGTTAAAAATACATTTCATTATTCAAATGTCCCATGATAACTTGGCTTGTTAAAAGTATAATTTACATGTCGTGTTTATTTAGTTAAAAATAATAATTTAGATAATTTAGAACATGTTAAAAAGACACTCATGATATTTGTGGTCCTAAAACTGAGTGTGCGTATGTATACAATTGTCTGTTGTTGTATGCACTGTTTAAAATATGATTCAATACAGACGAGTGAAGGAAAGAGCTGCGGGTGTGTGTTTTCCTCATCCTTCTCCCGTACTATTCCCCTTGGGCACAACAATGGCACAGCATGTGAATGAATTTCCAAATGGCTGAAACATACACTATACCCCATCGAATCCACGAGACAGTGATCGATGATGTAATAGTTCAACATTTGTCGGCCAGGACACTGTAGTGTAATGTTCGGCTCTAACTGACAGCGAGGGGAAATTCTATTAACATGCCGCTGAAGTTATATCTCAAAATAAATCCCTCATTTTACCACCACTAAAACCATTATGGACTTTTAAAAGCCAAAGCGTTTAAACTAGGTTCACATGGGTTTAGCGGTCCTGTCCGTTGGTTAACATCTATGGTCCAGAGGCATAATAGGTATGCATATGTCCATAAATCCTGAATAGTGCTGAGATGAAATGTGTTTATACTGTCTTCAAAGCCATTCCTATGTTCTTAGCAGCTGAGGGAGAATTTTAATTATTCCTTCTAAAGTATGGCTGTGAGTGAGTTCTGTAGCAATCTTTATTGAAACTAGAGCGCTTGGCCTACATTTTCCCATGATACGGATACATTAGACTTGCAAAATTGCAATTAAGCTTCTTTGCCCAGGAGCTTCAATTAAGGATGCAGAGATGCACCCGAGACAATGGAAATGTATAAAAGATACATATTGTTTACCGAATATACAACAGATGTTCATTTGAGATTGTGTCTATCAGCTTCAAGCAAAATGAAGTAAACAAAGAAGAAAACTTTGTATCTTCTCATTGTCTGTAGAGATAGTAACGGGAGCGATCCATGGCCAATTCTTTATTTATATTGGATATTCTGAAGACTCTTTTATTTGCTGCTTGCTTCAGACTTCAGTCATCAATTATTCACAAACGTCAGAGTTTATCAGGGGAAAAGAAGAAGACTGCAAATAAAAAGAATAGGCAAAATAAAGTGTTAATTATTCAAGGTTTTCTCTGTAACAAATTGAACATGAAGTTAAGAATGTATTGAGGGAGTTCAAGCTAGACTCACCTAATCAGAATATGAGCAGAATAATGCAGAAAAATATACAACAAGTTTTCTTTATTTTTCTATATGCTTTATATTAGCCGATACATGTCCACACAATGCCATCGAACAGTAAGATCCTTCTGTTGTCCAACATATTGTCTCTTGGTCTGTCACATTGTGTTTGCTCACTGCTCTCCTAACTGTCACTTATTGATCATACACATGAGATATAATCACACTGAATAACAACATAGCAAAGATTCATGTTTCTGAAGGCGTTAGAGACCTCTAATGAAGTGCCACCAAGGGCTGAATGTGTGTAGATATCACTAAGTGGCACATTAAAGGGTATTGCAATGTTAAGTGATATTAAGTTACTTGGTGACTGCATAACATATAAGTTGATTTAACCACCTTAAGTAATCATCCATACCTGGCATGGAACCCTTGAAGGGCAATTTGTGTCAGGCATTTCCGTCATAGCGGATAGTTATAGTATAACTTTTACTATACTGTTTTGGATACATTTATATCGATATATGCTGGGGGTGTTCGGCTGTTTTATCTCGAAGATGATTGGTTATATTTGAATGAGTACCAGTTGTGACATCACAGCTGGCATCACAGCTGGGCCTGACAAGCTGGTGTTTTCATAATAAACATCAAAACCATCTAAATCACCCCCACCTTACTTTAATGTGCCAGTACCATTATCAATATTGTAAAAGGTCCAGTTTTACTGTTATCTAAATGTTTTTGCATAATTATGTGGCAAAGCTTTTATGGTTTAATTACATTGATTATTGATTGTACTGATCCTTTCTTGTAATCCTGATAGAAAGAACAGCAGTTCTATGAAATGCAACAGTACTGTCAGTTGTCCCAGCTGCCTCTTTATTCATCTCAAGGTTATTGTGGTGTAATATTCCAGAAAACTATTTACACTAAATCTCTGCGCATGAATAAAAAAACATAAAATCTTTAATAAAAAAACGAAAGACATAAAGTTAACAGCTTTATTGGAAACACTCAAAAACAATAGTGCAGCACAACCGACGTGAAACAACACAACACACACCTCCACTAGCAACAGGTTATACACGCTTGATGGCACCCACACACACGCTCACTCCGCATGGCAAGCGCTGTCAGTTATGCCAAGGAGTCCACTGAGGCATGAATTCATCAAGCAGAATAAAGAACCCAGGATAACTTGTATCTGTCTAACATCTGCTACTGCATAATATGCCGTTGTTCATTTGCATATAATAAGAAACAATATTACCATATTTATCTTCTGATCATCAAGGTGTATCTGTTCAGGTTTAATTGGCATCCTCAACATGTGACATGTTTATATCCAGGTGGCCCCAAGTCACGGCCCCAGTGTCTCTTGCTCCATAGCCACAAATAAAAGGTTCCACTTATCAAGATGGAGTAAGACACGTGAGGTTCCTCTGTTTTCCTTTGTGGTCCACTGCACACAGCCGCAGTCCCTTTTGTAGTACATATAACTTCATAAGCAGCTAAAAATACATTGTTTCAAACATATTGTCAAGGCCAGACATGCTTAGTCATCGAAAATAGTCGTTTCTCACAAATGGAACTGGCATGCTACGTTCAAAGACAAGGTAAGATGCTAGTCCTACACTGTTTTTTGTTTTTCTTCAGAAACATTTATTCATGACTTGACATGACTTGGAATCAAACGCCTTTTTAAAACTTTTTTTTTTTTACCTTCAATCTTTGAAATGGTAAAATGGTTGGAAAAAATAACACAGACTAACAACAACAAAAGGCATTGGATCCAGCATCCGGGAAACAAAACAAATAAACGTTTTTTTCTTTGTTATTTTCAAACAATGGCGCTTTAGAAATAAGCCACAATGCACAAGGAAATACTGTGGTATAGTGGATACCCAGTCACTACATCATAGGTGTCTATAACCTATGAGTCTAACTAATAGTCTCTCTCACGTCCCCATGAAGCGTCCTCAACTTCTTCTCTGTATATTTTTAAAATGGTGCATCGGTGTTGATGTTGCCAAGGCAACCAAATTCCCTATAGGAAACCATGTCGACATTAAAAGGGAACTTCGCCGATTTTCAACTGGCTTTGTATCATTACAATGCGGGTAGTATATACCAATTAACAATGTTTACAATTGTTGACGCACTGTAAACATTGTTCATTTGCATATACTACCCACATTGTAACGACACAAAGCCGGTTGAAAATCGGCAAAGTTCCCCTTTAACAATGTCAACTTTCTCAGAGGAAATATGATCGTACTATAATGCCACTCTGTGGTCTGAATGATGGTCTGTATCCGTTGAGCTTGATGTGCGGAGGCTAGCACCTTTATTAGGATATGATAGCATCCTCTTACAAGGGGGGATATAGGTATAGAAGATTCACATCTGACATGGGATCGGTTTGATATTGTATTGCACCAGCCTGGCACTGGTCTTTCCCCACTGGACTGATCAAACGTGATCACACGCACATATACACATGCGTGCAGACACACACAAACACACATATACACCTACGCACACACATGCACGCGCACACACACACACCTACGCACACACAGGCACACACATGTGCGCACACACACACACACAGGCGCAGACACACACACACATGCACACATACACGCATACACACGCGTACACACACACGCGCACAATATCACACACATTAGCACAGGCAGACGCATTGCTAGGAAATATACATATATACTTGGAAATCTTCCAATGAAATGAGTGTGATAAAGTGACTTGTGATTAAAATAAATACGCTTGAACAAAGAACTAACTAAATGGATTCTTATGTTTACAGACATCCCAACACCTTAAGGATTGTCAATGAGAGTGAGAGAGAGAGAGAGAGAGAGAGAGAGAGAGAGAGAGAGAGAGAGAGAGAGTATATGAGAGAGAGAAAGAGACCACAAAAGATGATGATTGCCAGGGAGCCATCTCTTATTCCCCCCCCCCCCCCACTGGAATGTATACGACATGAGTGCTAGTAGTAAGTCAGTCACTGGAGCTGGGTAGCAGAGCTGGTGGTGGGCTGGTCGAGGGGGGTATGGTGGGTGGCTGGGCGAGTGGAGGTCCCAAGGGGCACTAGTCATACGGGCCCCTCGTTCAGGCCCTCCAGGGGCAGGGTGGTGGAGTTGTCGGTGGGTTGCTCGTCCTGCTGGGGGTGGGAGGGCATGCGGGTGCCGGCGCCCTGCAGGCTGGCGTAAGGCAGGTGGCAGTCCATGTGCAGGAAGGGAGGGTAATGCTGGCGGTAGCAGAAGTAGGCAAACAGCAACCCGATCACTCCTCCCGCCACGGCGTCTGTGAAAGTCCCAAATAATACAATATGAGATATGTTGTTGTTGTTATACCCTTAACATGTTTATATGTAGGAGGTGCAGTTATAGGAAGAA
This sequence comes from Merluccius polli, assembly GCA_030340625.1. Taxonomy (NCBI): domain Eukaryota; kingdom Metazoa; phylum Chordata; class Actinopteri; order Gadiformes; family Merlucciidae; genus Merluccius; species Merluccius polli. The sequence continues at coordinate 99,208 of JAOPHQ010002308.1, forward strand.
GGGGGAAAAAAAGGTTGTCTACTGAATGTATGAGTCATTTGTGGTATTTTGGTGGAGAAGTTGTTTGTGTCTGGTTAGTGTGTGTGTGTGTGGGGGGGGGGGGGGGTGATGCTGTAACGCGACGGTGTGAATCGGTTACAGTGGCTCTTTGGGGGAACGCTACGAGGGCTCAGCGCCACCATGTCACTTTTTCTCCACCTCTCACATTCAAACTGCTGTCATGGAGTCATGGCAGATTTATTACATTGTTTTCTTTTTACGAGTCTAAAGCTTGCTGGCAAGTCTCAGTGATTGCTGTCAGCTATATTTATAGAGTATGACTATGATTAGTTTGTTGTTGTTTTCTTTATATCGACCTCATGGCGACAGCAAGCTGGCAACCCACATTTCCTTCCCCTGAATCCAGAAGATTCTTTCCTCCAGAATGTGTCCATTAATATATATTGATTATATTTATATATATATACAGTACATCATCGGCGGCCAGACTAACGCAGGTTCCCTGTGATGTATTGTGACCGCTGATTGGTTTCCCTCAGGTTCAAGGGGTTGCACGGCTGTGGCCCGATGACCAGCCTGCACACTGATTGCACATGAAGAAAGGATGCTTAAAGGCCCTGACACACCGAACCGACGTCAAAGAACTAGCGGCGACGAAGGCCGACTGTTGCATCGCCTCACGTCGCCTGTGTCAAAAAGCTGCACATGAACACACCGCAAAGACTACAGCAGCGGCCGAGTACGTACATTGTGCGCTTGCGTGAGAGGAAACAACTCTCCTTACCAGCAGGTGGCAGTAGTCTGTATTCGTCATTCAAAAAGGGACACCGGAAGACCTAGGACTGCGGATATATACAAACATGAAACAAAGCAGCGTTTGCCTACCATTTTCACACCACTCTCACTCAGACGGTTTCGTAATATAGCTACTTCTAATCGAGAATATGTCTGATAAGAAGTTGCAAATGGCAACTGGTGTTGAAAATCTTTTTGCATGTCGTTTGCTGCTTTGCTCACTTCTGTTTCTCTTCTCGTGTGCTGATTTGCTTAAGCTGAACAGCCAATCAGAGTGATTTCTCTCACCGAAGGCCTCCGTCCCCGATTCAACATGCTGAATCGGCCAAAAAAAACACAGACAAGGGCCGACCACTGCCAACGGTGCAGGACACACCGCAAAAACTATGAACACAGACGCTTACCAACGGACCCACCTTCGCCAACGGCCGACCGTCGGCCCCAGTGTGTCAGGGCCTTTAAGGGGGCTCGACTCCCAGCTGAAAGGTACTGGGTTCCATCCCTATGGTCACAGTCTACCTGTAGGCATCCATGAGCAAGACGCCTAAACCCCTATATGTGCTCATCAATGAGTTCACTGTAAGTCGCTTTGGATTGTCTGAAGCGACTAGAATGAAGTGTCTGCTAAATCGTCTAACTAGTTCTCCAAACAAATACTTCACCTCCCTACCAATAACCACCTGTATTTAAACCATCCTTTTTCTACCTTTTGTCTCTCGTAGCATTCTTCACATTCTGCACCCTCCACCTCCCCGTCTCCTCCCTACTATTTCTCGAGGTCCAGAAGGGGAACCCATACATCAGTACAAGACCGCGAGATGTCCATCCAGAGCTCCTAACCAAACCACTGAGTTCTCCATCCCCTGACTACCTGCGTACAAGAGCCTGCTCATCAATAAACTAACTTATCTGCACACTGTTGAAAGCCTGGTCTGTACTCCTGAACTGAATCTTCTGCTTCTCCATCCTTCTCTGCGCTGATTAAAAGTGATATGCTATTTTCAAATTTCTGTTGAAGAAATAATACCTTTTGCACTCTGAGTAGCTAACAAGCATTTTATTTTGAAAGCGTTAACGTGTAAGCGTTTGTTTCTTAGTCCAACCACCTGTCAGTCACCACTTGAATGTAAGACAAGTAATTGCTTTGTTTGTGTGTTTTTTGATTTATTATCATTCTAATGGCGGTTTAAATATAAATATGTGCCATGTGCGCACAAAGGCTAACAGGAGTGGGTGGGTGTGTATGCTGGTGGATATTCATATTTAAATTTTTACCCTTGACTGTGACAAGTAAAAAGTAAAAAAAACATGAAAAAGCTGCTCCTACAGAGTGCAGGTCTTGGTAACATTTAGCAATAACAATTTTTAAGACTTATGTGACCAAAAACAGTCAGTTACAATGCTTAAAAAGTCTCATTAAACTTGCACTGCGATCATCTCAGCCAAGCTATTTCGAAGTGTCCATTTCTGTGGATACTTCACTCCCTTGAATCGCGAGTCGGACAAATTTATGTGTGTGCGCGTATTTATGAGTATGAGTGGGTGAGTGTGCCCATGAGGCTGTGTATGCCTGTGTACGTGCATGTGGTGGTTTGTATGTGAATGGCTCCTTGGACTGCTCTGTATTCTTAATGCATCGACATGGCTAATTATTGGCATCTAATTACATTTTCTCATGCCACTCTACATCACTGCCTGCATGCACACAAACCATTTATTTGTTTTGATAAGATCGAGCAAATAATTCATTCATAATTGATTTTTTTGGTCGCTACCTTTATGTTTTGTGCTGCCAACTTATCAACAACTTACCAACCATAACATATCACAGAGGGATGTATCCACTACACCCACCAAATATATTGTCAAGGAAATGTTAAAAAGTATAAACATCTCAAATAAACTCTGCTTATAAACTCAGTACTGGAAATACACGTAGTACTTCCTCAAAGTCTGAAATGTTGGAAAGGCTAAATAGACCACACATTAAACCGTCTTGAAGTAATAGAAGATCAATAGACTGAAATTACGTGAGACTACAATGGATTTGGTGGAACATAATGTTCTGCTGCTTAATGCACACCTTGATAACCAGTAATAAGATAATTACGGATTTATGTTGTCCATCACTTTAAATTTAAACAGGCTTTGCAAGTCTCAATGGAAGGCCCAATCAATGATGATGTGAAAATATATCAGCCAATGAAATATTGTCAATCAATAAGCCAATCTAGTCCATCAATCAGCCTGTCAATCAGCCAGTCAATCGGGGTGTTGAGAATGATTTTCCCGTTCGCATTGCATATATAACTTTCTGTTCCTCACCCGCTAAGCCTCTGTGATTTAGGTTATTACCTCTTGGGGAGATTATCAGTGGCTCCATGTGATTCTAAAATGTTTGCTTCCTCATTTTATTCCCTCAGTTAAGTTAGTAAGCAGCCATGTTGACCCTGGTGTTTTTATTTTGTTTCTTTGCATTTAGCGAATCGAAACACTTTGAAAACCTTGGGGCCTCCACCTCCTCCGTGTTGCTATTTCTCTGCCCGTGGGTCCTAGAGCCGGTCCCATTCAGCTGGTTGCTCACCTTGCCAGTGGTGCTTGTAGTCGCAGGTGCGAGACAGGGCGATCATCATGGCGCTGTAGAGGGGTAGCACCATGGCGCAGAGACGCCAGCTCCGCCCGCGACCGTGGTCCGTGAAGCAGTGCAGCTTCCCCGCCAAGTAGAACGAGGTGAAGCCGAGGCCGGAAAAGGCGACTTGAAGGTCGGGCCAAGACAGAGAGGAGAGGTAGAAAGAAGAAAGTGAGAGACTGAATGATAACAACAAATGGCTGCTTGGTAAAGCGGCACAAAAGTGATGCAATAAAACAAGAAGGATCACATAGATTTCATATAAATCGCAGAAGGCAGTTGTGTTGAATTATTGCACTTGTTCCGTCAATAGGAGTTTTCCCTAGAGTCAGCTATCTCCTTTGCTCTCCCCCCAGTCCCAGGGGAAATAGTTGAGTCAGGTAAGGGTCCTGCAGTCCTGAGTGTCTGAGGCGAGCGTGCCGAAGGCTCCAGCTCTGTCACTACGCTCACACACCTACAGTCATCACCACGCGCCACGGGCTGTGAGTCTGAGACAAGCGGTGGAAGTCTAATTGTGGTAATTAACGGCAGTGTGATGGACTGCGGGACGCTCCCCGGTGACAGGCTCGTTATTTGACCACAGCGACCGACCATCAGCACCTATCGGTTGCCAATTCATCACCTGACCCCCCCCCCCCCCCCCCCCCCCGCAAGTCTGGTCACGCATACTAAGGGGGCCAAGGCACTTGTCCAGTCTGAAGACAGAGAACATGCAGGAAAGCGATGACCAACAAGAGGACATTTGGTGGACTGAGCACAAAAAATAAAAGTACAAATCAGCCCACAGTTGAAGATATGGGACCATACCACACCATACCACACCATACCACACGTCGATACTGAAGTGCCATCAATATCTGACCATCAGGTGGGAACCAATACAGTCGTGTCACCAAGTTGTTTGTTGTCTTGTCTATGATCTTGAACATAGTGATCGATGCCAGTGTGTCACTGTTACTAAAATAATAATAAAAACAGGTGTAAAATCCTGTTTTTGCCAGTCTCTGCCGTTATTTTCGTGACATCGAAGTGCCTTATTGGAGGCACCTCGACATTATGACGAAGTGACACTGACGCCGAGAGGGTCTGCTACCACCACAGCATGTGTGTGGACATGCGGAGTGGTTAATGTTGTCGGCTGTGTCCGAGAGGGTTTAGCTTCCCGGACACTTAATAATATAAAGGCCCATTTCATCCTACAACATAGCTCATTATAACACTCATATTCAACGACACTTACTAGCAAAACAAACATATGAAAAAACAAAAAAAACATATGTCACATCGCATAGTTGGCATGAGCAGTAACCATAGGGATAACACCTCCCACTTCCTTCCAGGAAGTCTCAGCCAAAACACATTTTTTTAAATCTCTTTCTGTTCACAATTCGAGCTGAAACAGGAGGTTCACTTTAAAATCTCTGGCATGATATGTAATCTCTGGCCTAGGAACACAGTGGGTGCATTATGTACTTTGATGGTAATGTTCAATTTCAATATCCTAGGCCAATATCAGGAGGATGTTGCTGACTCACAGGCTGTTTTTTGGCCTGACTTCATACTTACAACAAAATGTGACTAAACTAAAAACTAAGAAGAGAGACTTAAAAGGAGCCCTCACTCTTCCCTCACCTGCACACATTTAGTAGATCAACAGTATAGTAACCGTCCCACATGCCGAATACACCAAACAAACCATTACCTGTTACATAATACTGTAGAAATATTCCTAAATAACATAATATACCACATCATACAACACCATATAATACAGGTAAGGATGAAAATGCACCAGAAAAGTATTGGTCTGTTTAACTTCTAAGTGCTGTAAGGTGTACTCATTTGTTCTCAGCTGTCTGTGTTCAGCTTGGGCTGTAAAGTAAAGTACACACTCAGCTGTCACCTGGACATTGGTTATTGTCCAATAGGCTGTCACACATTAAGGGATGAACTATAATCACTGTTTCTAAAAACTGATTCTTTCGAGGCAGCAGTTTCCTTGAAGCAGAAAGTGAACAACCCCCTAGTATAATTTTTGTTAGTGGTTTATAGTGAAGTTTTAATTGTATATTACAACTTTTTTAAGAGTGATCCAGAATCCCAAAGTACAGAACAGTGCATATTTAGAGGTTTTATTTAATCAAATGTGTGTGTGTGTGTGTGTGTGTATAGGGGGGTGAGAAGAGTCACGGTGTACTAGCCACACGTACGAATGTTCGTGTGATATTTTACTAAGTCCCACATGAATGTACGTACGTACGTCTGCGTGTGATGAGTTTAACTCAGCCATGCAGACCGCACGTTCGTGCGCACGTGTGACTCCTAAACACGCGCATGCGTGTGTATGTACGTCTGCGTGCGCATTCCTTATGGGGGGGTGAGAAGGGTCAGACAGATAAAACAAAATGACGAAAACAGATAAAACCGTGCGAACGTGCGGTCTGCATGGCTGATTTGTACTAAATAGTCACACGAACGTACGTATGTGTGTCTAGTCCCCCGTGACCCTTCTCACCCCCCATAAGGAATGCGCATGCAGATGTACGTACACGCGCACGCGCGTGTTTAGGAGTCACACGTGCGCTCTGCATGGCTGAGTTAAACTCATCACACATACGTACGTACATTCATGTGGGACTTTTAGTAAAATATCACACAAACGTGTGGCTAGTACACCGTGACCCCTCTCACCCCCCATAGTGTGTGTGTGTTTGTGTGTGTGTGTGTGTGTGTGTGTGTGTGTGTGTGCACGCGCGTGCGTGCATTCATGCGTGCGAAAGGCTTTTGTCTGCATTGGCAGTGGCAATCATTCAGATTTTGAGAAAGACACATGCATTACTCATAACTATTCCTTGAGCACATTAATTAAAGATATCTAATTGTTAGATAAATAAATAATAGAAATGTTGATGTTTTTCACAGCCCTATAACAATTGCAAGGATTAATTATTTTAATGTTTATGTATATAGATTACAACATCAATTAGTAACACTTTAGATTAGGGACCACATATTCACCATTAACTAGTTGCTTATAAGCACACATATTGGCTCTTTATTAGTCATTATAAAGCACTTATTAATGCATTATTCTGCATGACCATATTCTACAACTACTAGGCCATTAACTTATATATAATATAATATTAGAGTTTTCCATCAATAACCGCATATTTACTGCTTATTGATAGTAAGTAAGGAAGTTGTACATAAATTACGATCTTAGCAACTAGTTAATGGTGAATATGTGGTCCCTAATCTAAAGTGTTACCCATCAATTATATATTCTAACAAGGAATGGATTTTCTTTAATAATACAATTACATTACAATACAATAAAAAAAAGATTGAGTTTGCATCAGATTTCAATAAGTGATGAGTGTTGAGTGGTATTTTAATTAATGTTTATGTACAGTGTAGAAGCCACATTACTGTCTAAAAGTTTCCTAATTAGTCAAGTTTTCTGAGGAGATACAAACTATATCTTCTAGCACATTTAGTCACATTGGTCTTGAGAAATAAGCTGGATGAGGGAACTTTTAAAATAATTGTAATTAGGCTTTTTCACACATGCACATTTCTAACTACATGATCACTACCTATTTAACTCTAATCTGTTTTCAACTCAAAGCTTTCATTTAGCTAACAAGGGGCTCAACACCAACATATCAAGCTTTTAACACTTTGTGGAGGGGGGCGGCGCCTGGCCTGCAGGGGGGAGTATGGAGCACCGGGTCTGCTGGGGCGATTGGGTCTGGGTGCAGACACCTGTAGGCACTCAGGCCCAATCAGGAAGTGTGTATTTATGTGTCTGCTCTGCCTTTCAGTAGAGGACGGGATACGGGGAGTGCGGAGCACTCGCGACAGCAAAAGGCAGAGAGCCTGGCAACTCCTTGGTGGAGACGGACAATCCATTTACGTGTACTTTTGATTTGTTTATTGTTCTGGTGTGAACAATAAACCGTCTGGACTGAAAATCGCTCAAACCTGTCTCCGCCCACTCATTGAACCTTTACAGTGGCGCCCAACGTGAGGCGAGAGTGGTAGATGGAACAGGCACCCTTGGCGGCGTTACTCGGACATCTCGCGCAGATGTCCGAAAGGCAGGCGCAGGTGCAGCAGGCGCAGAACGAGGTACTCCTGGAGCTGGGCCAGGCGTTGACCGCCGATAGGGCGGTCCTACAGGAGCTCCTCGTCTCCGGCGACCGCGGCCGCGGATCCAGAGCGGCAGGAGCGGTGGGACCCATACACGTCCCCAAGATGGGGGAGGCCGACGACGCAGAGGCCTTCCTGGAGACGTTCCGGGGGGTGGCCGAGGTCTCCGGGTGGCCACGCCAAGAGTGGGCTCACCGCCTCCTGCCGCTCCTGACGGGCGAGGCCCAGCTCGCGGCTCACAGTCTGCCGGCCGGGGCCCAGCGGGACTACGAGGCGGTGGAGAGAGCCATCCGGGACCGGCTAGGCCTGACCCCAGAGGAACATCGCCGCCGGTTCCGGGCCCTCCCGTTCGCAGAAGGCGATCGGCCTTTCACCTACGCGCAGCAGCTGCGGGACCAGGCGAGGAGGTGGCTGGGGCCCGAGAGGAATAACCCGGAGGAAATCGTGGAGCAGGTGGCCCTCGAGAGGTTCATTGAAGGGTTGCCGGCCCGAACGTCCACCTGGGTCCGGTACCACCGGCCCGAGAACCTCCAGGCGGCGGTCAACATCGCGGAGGGCCACCTGGTCCCCCCTCCGACGGACAGACGACCACCAGCACCAACCCCGAGCCCACGGACCGGCGCGGCGGCCCTGCGGGGCTACAAACCCACCCCGCTACCTAGAGCGAGGTGGAGGGGGGGGCCCAGTCCGGAGCAGACGCATGAATCGCCTTCCCCCCCCCTTCCCGCAGACGGGCGATCAGACGGCAAGGGAGGGGTGTTGGCGGTGCGGACGGCCGGGACACATCCGGAGGGACTGCCCAATGATGGATGTCGGCCAGGTTGTCCGCGTCGCCGGTCCCCCGACCCCTCCCTACGGTCCCGGCGAGGCGTACCGTATCCCGGTGAGGATACAACAGGGTACGTACCAGGCGCTGTTGGATTCCGGCTGTATGCAGACTATGATCCAGCAGCGCCTGGTGCGGTCCGAGGCGTTGGTCGAGGCGTCGAGCGTTTCGGTGCGGTGTATACACGGGGATGTTCACACGTATCCCTTGGTCCCTATCGAAATTCATTATGGGGGGAAAACGCATAGAGTCAAGGCGGCGGTTAGTCCGGGCCTCACGTACCCCCTGATTCTAGGGTTAGATTGGGCTGGGTTTCCGGGGGCGGTTAGCGAGAGTGCGGGGGTACGGACACGACAGATAGGGACATGTAAGTCATGCGCTGTGTTCTGCGCCGATGCGAGGGTGTCCGACGCTGGTCAGGGATCGGGGGAAGAGGCGGGAGGTTCTCAACCCGAGGGCCGAGCGGCGACATTCCCACCGGTGGACGATTTCCCCCTTGAGCAGTCTCGTGACGCTACTCTACGCTCAACCCTCGACCAAGTGATTTCTATTGATGGTCTTCGGGTACAGCCAGACGCAGTGCTGACTTACCCACACTTTGTGGTGATTAGGGACAGACTTTATCGGGTGAGTCGTGACACCCAAAGTGAGGAGGTTGTTACCCAGTTGCTGGTACCCAGGAGCCGCCGGGAAATGGTTTTTCAGGTGGCGCATTACAACCCAATGGCGGGCCATTTGGGGTACGATAAAACACTGAACCGGATAATGGCTCGGTTCTATTGGCCGGGGATTCGGGCGGAAGTGCGCGGCTGGTGCGCCTCCTGCCCCGAATGCCAGTTGGTGAATCCCCCGGCCATCCCCAGGGCGCCCTTGCGGCCCCTTCCCCTGGTGGAGGTCCCATTCGATCGCGTGGGCATGGACATTATCGGGCCATTAGAACGTTCCGCACAAGGGTATCGATTTGTGTTAGTCCTGATCGACTACGCAACCCGATACCCAGAAGCAATTCCGTTGCGCAATATCTCCGCGAGGAGTGTTGCGCAGGCGTTGTTTCACGTCATATCGCGGGTGGGAATCCCAAAGGAGATTCTCACTGACCAGGGCACCAATTTCATGTCACGCACGATTAAGGAACTTTACGGGTTGTTGAAGGTCAAGGCCATCCGCACGAGCGTCTATCACCCAGCCACAGACGGCTTGTGTGAGAGGTTTAACCGGACGTTAAAGTCCATGATTCGGAAGTTTGTACTGGAGGATGCTCGAAATTGGCATCAATGGCTAGACCCTCTGTTGTTTGCGGTGCGGGAAGTGCCCCAGGCTTCCACAGGGTTTTCCCCGTTTGAGTTGCTCTATGGGCGCAGGCCCAGGGGCGTCCTGGACCTTATTAAAGAAAACTGGGAGGAGGGGTCCAGCGACAGTAAAAACGAAATCCAGTACGTCCTGGACTTGCGTGCAAAGCTCCACTCACTCGGGGTAATGTCACGTGAGCATTTGCGCCAAGCCCAGGAGAATCAGAAACGCCTGTACGACAGAGGGACTAGATTACGCGATCTCACACCGGGGGACAAGGTCCTTGTTCTGTTGCCCACCTCTACCACCAAATTACTCGCGAAGTGGCAAGGTCCCTTTGTGGTCACACGGCGAGTCGGGGACGTGGATTACGAGGTAGTGCGGTCGGACAGGGGCGATGCCCGACAGATCTACCACATCAACCTCCTGAAAAGGTGGAATGATGTGGTCCCGGTCGCGTTCGCCACAACGCTACCGGAGGGAGAGGAGCTTGGACCGGAAGTCCCTGCCCCGGGGCCCATCCCTCCGGTCGGTCGAGGAGAGGATCTGTCGGAGAGTCAGGCGGCGGACGTGGTCTCGCTACAGCTCCAGTTCGCCGACGTCTTTTCGCCCCTGCCCGGTCGCACCCCGTTAATAACTCACGACATCGAGACGCAACCGGGGTTAACGGTGCGGACACGCCCCTACAGGATACCCTTGCACAAGCAAGACGTGATACGGCGTGAATTGGCAGCAATGATAGAGATGGGCGTCGTCGAGGAGTCCCACAGCGACTGGTGCAGCCCCGTCGTGCTTGTGGGGAAGCCGGATGGGGCTGTCCGGTTCTGTGTGGATTACCGTAGGGTGAATGCGGTGTCCAAGTTCGACGCCTACCCGATGCCTCGGATCGACGAGCTTGTGGACCGGCTTGGCATGGCCACCTATTACACGACTCTGGACTGCACGAAGGGCTACTGGCAGATTCCGTTGTCTACAGCAGCCCGAGAGAAAACGGCGTTCTCCACTCCGCTCGGGCTGTACCAATTTAAGGTACTTCCGTTCGGGTTGTTCGGGGCCCCAGCCACGTTCCAGCGGCTGATGGACCGGGTATTGCGGCCTCACGCTGCATATGCTGCTGCCTACCTCGATGACATAGTCGTCTATGGAGACGACTGGGGGCAGCATATGCAGCGGGTGGCGGCCGTCCTTCAGTCGCTGAGGCGGGCGGGGCTCACGGCCAACCCGAAGAAGTGCGTGATCGGGCGGAGGGAGATCCAGTATCTGGGGTTCCACCTGGGGGGGGGGGAAGGTCCGGCCGCAGGTCGGTAAGACCGAGGCGGTCGCTGCCGCCCCTCGCCCCAGGACCAAGAAGGAGGTGAGGCGGTTCCTGGGGCTGGCGGGGGTACTATCGGCAGTTTGTCCCAAACTTCTCCGACCTGGCCAGCCCCTTGACCGACCTCACCCGGAAGAGGGCCCCAGATACGGTCCAGTGGTCGGAGCCATGTCAGGTGTCGTTTGATGCTATTAAAACAACCCTCTGCGGGGAAGCCGTCCTGTGTGCTCCTAATTTTGCTCTCCCTTTCTCCGTGCAGGCAGATGCGTCGGATAGGGGGTTGGGCGCGGTCCTGACCCAGCAGGTGGGGGGGGGCCGACCGACCGGTGCTGTACCTGAGCCGCAAACTATCGGACCGGGAGGGTCGGTACAGCACCGTCGAGAAGGAGTGTCTCGCCATCCGATGGGCGGTCGGCGCCCTCCGCTACTACCTGCTGGGACGCCAGTTCACCCTCTACTCCGACCACGCCCCCCTCCAGTGGCTCCACCGGATGAAGGATGCCAACGCGAGGATCACCCGGTGGTACCTCGCGTTGCAGCCATTTCATTTCCAGGTGACCCACAGACCGGGGGCGCAGATGGTCGTAGCTGATTTCCTCTCCCGTCCCGGGGGGGGGGAGTAGGCTGCGGCCGGATGGGTCCCCGGCCTGTGTCGGGCGGTGGGGGTATGTGGAGGGGGGCGGCGCCTGGCCTGCAGGGGGGAGTATGGAGCACCGGGTCTGCTGGGGCGATTGGGTCTGGGTGCAGACACCTGTAGGCACTCAGGCCCAATCAGGAAGTGTGTATTTATGTGTCTGCTCTGCCTTTCAGTAGAGGACGGGATACGGGGAGTGCGGAGCACTCGCGACAGCAAAAGGCAGAGAGCCTGGCAACTCCTTGGTGGAGACGGACAATCCATTTACGTGTACTTTTGATTTGTTTATTGTTCTGGTGTGAACAATAAACCGTCTGGACTGAAAATCGCTCAAACCTGTCTCCGCCCACTCATTGAACCTTTACACACTTATAATTGTTTCTGATGTTTTCATTTTACTATACTTAATCATGAATGTATTGCCTGTATACTGCATGATAAAACCACAAATGATGGTTAATTAGGACAAAGTTATCTTCCACAACAAGTTTGGAGCCTTAATGAAGTTACATTATTATCAACTGCTGCAGTGGGTTCGGGGCTCATTACCAGTACGTGTGAACGCAACCTGACACCATTCAAACTATTTTTATCAATAGGAAGAGCCTTCCATTGCCACTCATTAGTATCTGTTAAAAGATATTCCTCCACTGTCTTACGGCCAATCCTCTCTCCTCATAAAAGGGACCAATTACCTGAGTGAGACTAATGCCTCCAAATACCGACCCCTGACCCCCATGACCTCCTTGACCCCCTAACCCTGACAGGTAACAGTGGCAGACCCTTCAGACCATAGATAACCTGACCAGTCAGATGTTTTTTTTTTTTTTACAGAGAATCATCTGGGAAGTCACTGTTTGCAAAAGGGCAGGCTGTTTCAAGAAATACTTTCTTTGGCAGGTGATTGGACGAACCATCTGTCCATCACCTTCTATTAATATCAACCAATCAGATCAACAAACTATATGATGTAGTAGGAGAGCACAAATATTTTCCATCGAGAAAAGCCTTCAGTGCCGTTCTTATGACCTTTCAATGAAGAAATACTCTCCAATTCAGATCTAACTGATGCTATAGCAGCATCTTCGCTAACCTCTTTAGGAGACGTCATTGTTGTTTTCGAAGGTCACTTCTCACTGTCGTCACACCCATAGGACACTGATTGGTCCGAACCACTGTGGTTCGGCCACAACCGCACAACTTGAAGCCTGGCTGATGTGTAGTAGTCACAGTGGGCAGCTATCGATGTTGCATGTTGTGCCAGGAAGGACATCATTCTAGTGCTTAACTAATATGATAATATCATTCAATTGGAGAGGGATTCGTATCAAATTACTGAAAACGTACTGTGCAAAATGTTTTGCGGATATTAAATTGGAGATGATTGGTTCTGTCTCGCAGGAATTGAATTAGCTACTCTGAAGACCGAATGTAATAAAGAGCGAGTCATTGAAAACCATCTTATTAAACAATCATTTCTAATGGCTTTATATTTGCAAAAACGCATAAATGCTTATGATGAATAATAAATAACATTACGATTGACTTTAGATAGCATTGTGCAGGTTCTTAGTCCTCAGACCTGTCAACTCTAATTTATTTAATCTTACCTTTTACTTCCTAGGGAAAAAAGTAACCAACAAATTTTTTCTCTCTCTCTCTCTCTCTCTCTCTCAACATCTATTAGTAATAGATATAGCATATGTTTCGGGTGTTTGAACCTTTTCCCTCCAACTCACCCCTGACCTCTTCCCACTGATCCTTATGGCCCCTCATCCCAACTGTTATTGCCATGCAGATGGATGCTAGTCATTAGTTTTGATGTTACATAATGGCAACAACAACAACAACAACAGCAATCGAACAACAAACTATGCACACATATGGTAACTATACATTCCTATGGTAGCTATACGTACCTATGGTAACTATACATGCCTATGGTAACTATACGTGCCTATGGTAACTATACACACCTATGGTAACTATACGTGCCTATGGTAACTATACACACACCTATGGTAACTATACACACCTATGGTAACTATACATGCCTATGGTAACTATACACACCTATGGTAACTATACACACCTATGGTAACTATACGTGCCTATGGTAACTATACACACCTATGGTAACTATACACACCTATGGTAACTATACGTGCCTATGGTAACTATACACACCTATGGTAACTATACACACCTATGGTAACTATACATGCCTATGGTAACTATACACACCTATGGTAACTATACGTGACTATGGTAACTATACACTCACCGGCCACTTTATTAGGTACACCTGTCCAACTGCTCGTTAACGCAAATTTCTAATCAGCCAATCACATGGCAGCAACTCAATGCATTTAGGCATGTAGACATGGTCAGGACGATCTGCTGCAGTTCAAACCGAGCATCAGAATGGGGAAGAAAGGTGATTTAAGTGACTTTGAACGTGGCATGGTTGTTGGTGCCAGACGGGCTGGTCTGAGTATTTCAGAGACTGCTGATCTACTGGGATTTTCACGCACAACCATCTCTAGGGTTTACAGAGAATGGTCCGAAAAAGAGAAAATATCCAGTGAGCGGCAGTTCTGTGGGCGCAAATGCCTTGTTGTTGCTAGAGGTCAGAGGAGAATGGCCAGACTGGTTCGAGCTGATAGAAAGGCAACTGTAACTCAAATAACCACTCGTTACAACAGAGGTATGCAGAAGAGCATCTCTGAACGCACAACACGTCGAACCTTGAGGCGGATGGGCTACAGCAGCAGAAGACCACACCGGGTGCCACTCCTGTCAGCTAAGAACAGGAATCTGAGGCTACAATTCGCACAGGCTCACCAAAATTGGACAATCGAAGATTGGAAAAACGTTGCCTGGTCTGATGAGTCTCGATTTCTGCTGCGACATTCGGATGGTAGGGTCAGAATTTGGCGTCAACAACATGAAAGCATGGATCCATCCTGCCTTGTATCAACGGTTCAGGCTGGTGGTGGTGGTGTAATGGTGTGGGGGATATTTTCCTGGCACACTTTGGGCTTATTAGTACCAATTGAGCATCGTGTCAAAGCCACAGACTACCTGAGTATTGTTGCTGACCATGTCCATCCCTTTATGACCACAGTGTACCCATCTTCTGATGGCTACTTCCAGCAGGATAACGCGCCATGTCATAAAGCGCGAATCATCTCAGACTGGTTTCTTGAACATGACAATGAGTTCACTGTACTCAAATGGCCTCCACAGTCACCAGATCTCAATCCAATAGAGCACCTTTGGGATGTGGTGGAACGGGAGATTCGCATCATGGATGTGCAGCCGACAAATCTGCAGCAACTGCGTGATGCTATCATGTCAATATGGACCAAACTCTCTGAGGAATGTTTCCAGTACCTTGTTGAATCTGTGCCACGAAGGATTAAGGCAGTTCTGAAGGCAAAAGGGGGTCCAACCCGGTACTAGCAAGGTGTACCTAATAAAGTGGCCGGTGAGTGTACATGCCTATGGTAACTATACGTACCTATGGTAACTATACACACCTATGGTAACTATATGTGCCTATGGTCAGGGGTTAAATTGGGATTTGTTATGTGGGGGGGCTCTACCTAGGGGGGTCCGGGGCAGGGCCGTGCAGAGACCCTTTGAGGGGCAGGGGCTCAAAATCAAAAATGGGTGGATTTCTACTGCGCGATTGTTGAGCGGGGGCGGGGGGGGGGTGCTACCGGAGGATTTCTGTTGCGCGATTGTTGACAACTGACTGCAGGCAGGCTTAGGCTATGTGCCGGGGCTGAGCCCCGGCTAGCCCCGGCCCAATTTAACCACTGCCTATGGTAAATATACACACCTATGGTAACTATACGTGACTATGGTAACTATACGTACCTATGGTAACTATACATGCCTATGGTAACTATACACACC
This sequence comes from Merluccius polli, assembly GCA_030340625.1. Lineage (NCBI taxonomy): Eukaryota > Metazoa > Chordata > Actinopteri > Gadiformes > Merlucciidae > Merluccius > Merluccius polli. The sequence goes on from JAOPHQ010002308.1 coordinate 114,773, forward strand.
TATGGTAACTATATGTGACTATGGTAACTATACACACCTATGGTAACTATACATGCACGGACGTAATTTACGGGGGGGACACGGGGGACATGTCCCCCGCACTTTTTCAAAAGGCCGTTTTGGTCCCCCGCACTTTTTACCGTCCAAAAACAATGTTACGCTATAGTGAACAGAGACGGGTCAAGCACTAGGACCAAGCGGAAAACTGCCGCTCAAGCTGATTGTTCGCTAGCAGAGCCCTGGAAGACGTGTCTTAAAGAGACAGGCGTCATTTTAATAGGCTCATACAATATTAATATCTGAACTTGCACCTATTATTTCAAGAATCATGAAAGGCTTTCAGCAAATATTAAGGTGCTATTAATTACATATTAATAAGACAAATCTACCACATAATAAGTTAAACTACACAAAATGAGACAGGCCTATAGACAATTCTAGTATTGGCTATATCAGATTGTGATGCCAGCTGAACTAACACACCTAATGAAACATAAAAATCAAATGTTTTACCCATTCAAAATATTAAATGACTTACTAATTAATTATCAGAATTAATCAGAATATGTGCTTCAACTAGCTCTCTCTATTTTGACCATACATGTGTTTGTATCCCTGTTAATATAGCCTACACATAACACAACACTTTTACTTTCAGTACTTGAGTAGTACATTTTAAAATACTTCTACTTGCAATACTTAAATACAAAACATTTTGAATACTTTAGTACTTCCACTTAAGTATGGTTTTTAAAGAACACTTCTACTTCTACTCAAGTCACTTTTTTGATAGTACTTGTACTTCTACTCAAGTCTTGGTCTCCAGTACTTTATACATCTCTGTGTGTATTACACCAGAACATAATAGTAGTCAGTAATTGCAGACCATGCTCCAAGGAAAATCAATGAAAGAGGGAGATCATTTTGAATCTGAAAACATGGTAAAATGCACCAGAATGCGGGAAATTGCAACTACTTCTTTCAAATTTTTGGGGAGGACCCCCAGACCCCCCCTTTAAATATGTCCCCCCCACTCTCAAAACGCTGATTACGCCCTTGTATACATGCCTATGGTAACTATACACACCTATGGTAACTATATGTACCTATGGTAACTATACATGCCTATGGTAACTATACACACCTATGGTAACTATATGTGTCTATGGTAACTATACACACCTATGGTAACTATACATGCCTATGGTAACTATACACACCTATGGTAACTATATGTGTCTATGGTAACTATACACACCTATGGTAACTATACATGCCTATGGTAACTATACACACCTATGGTAACTATACATGCCTATGGTAACTATACGTGCTTATGGTAACTATACACACCTATGGTAACTATACACACCTATGGTAACTATACGTGCCTATGGTAACATACGTGCCTATGGTAACTATACACACCTATGGTAACTATGCCTATGGTAACTATACACACCTATGGTAACTATACACACCTATGGTAACTATACGTGACTATGGTAACTATACACACCTATGGTAACTATACATGCCTATGGTAACTATAAGTACCTATGGTAACTATACGTGACTATGGTAACTATAAGTACCTATGGTAACTATACGTGCCTATGGTAACTATACACAACTATATGTGACTGGTAACTATACACACCTATGGTAACTATACGTGCCTATGGTAACTATACACAACTATACGTGACTGGTAACTATACACACCTATGGTAACTATACATGCCTATAGTAACTATACGTTAGCCTCGCGAGACCAGCCTGATCTCGCGAGCTCCATGATATTCCACTCACAGTTCAGTCTGGTATTGCACGACGGAGAAAATTTGGAGCCGATCAGAAAATGATCGTCCAATCAGCGTTGGTTTTGAGGTGTGACGCAATGAGGAGCGACTCTTCAGTCTAAACAACATGGCGGCTTCCGCGGATGTGACCGAGATGCGCGCAGCTATCGAGCAAGTTTTAGCAGAATTAGAGTTTATTCGTTCTCTAAAATATGAGCAAAAAGCGGCACTGGAGGCTTTTTTCGGAGGAAAAGATGCTTTTGCCCTTCTCCCGACTTGTTTACTTGATGAGCTTGCCTCGACGCTCTGTTATCACGTCATACGCTTCGTTGATCTGATTGGTTGATTTGGCCCGTCAATCACCAACATAGGCAGATGGTTTATCCAATCAGCAACCAGTATTTTCGCCCCCTCCCAAAGGCTCTCCAACGGAACGATTCCAGATGGAAATGCTGAGCCAACGCGAATCGTTCCATCTGGCGGAGTCAGGTTAACTATACGTACCTATAGTAACTAAACATGCCTATGGTAACTATTAGGGCTGCCCCCTAATAGTTGACCAACCCTTAGTCGAAAAATTATGACACAAAATGCTTGTGTCAAAAATTACACAAGCATCGCAACCGAATATGTCCATGGTCACAACAACATTTAACTCATCACTGCATCTTGTCAGCTAAACATTGGTGTAACTACTAGGAATGGTCATTTCAAGCAAAAACTACTACAACTACTGGAACTATTGGTCCATTATTCACAGATCTCCCCTGCACGCTGTACGTAAAAGATGCAAGACTCATTCATTACATTAATTTTCACAAATCTGTCTTTTTATTTTGATGTCATGTTATTTAGTGATGCAATGCTTATCTGAATAAGCTGGAATCCACAACATAATCTATGTTTTAGATTATGAAATACCAAAAAACGCTAATCTAATACACGGTCCTCAACGAGTACTCGTGTACTCGTTTTGTCGCTTTTTTTAGTCCGCGATAGTTTCCACCATGTACACATATCCATAGTCCCCTGTATTGGATCCAGTGTGTTACATTCACACTGGAGCTGTAGCCTACTGGCCACGCAGTTTTTGACCTGCTTTTTACTGTTGTGTAGCAGGATACACTTCTACACAGTGATTTTTATGTTATCTATTGGGAACGTATCCAGGTTAATTGCATTTTAGTTAGGCTATTGTTTAGGGCAGGGTACTTTGTAATTCGCCTATTGTGTAGAAATATTGACCAAACGATGGCTCTATAGAGAGGAGTGCTGCTGCCCGACCGTCTCCTCGGTGGGTATATATGGCGTCAGATTAGTGCCATAATGCACTCGCGTGATAAAACATGCAGTCGGGCGTATATATTATTTCACACGCGTAGTTATTACCTGCGAGCGCGCAATTCTCTCTGCGCGCTCGCGCACTCAGAGCGCTTCTCCCCGAGCGAGGAAATTGAGAGCGAGCGAGTAAATCGGGGACTCGAGAGCATTTCCTCGTTGCTCTCACATCTGACACATCTAACTCACGTTCTGCTCGCTCGAAAGTAATATTTTTGGCACTTTGGGGGAGGGAACCCAGGCAGGGCGGGCTCTCTTGTGATTGGCCGTTTCCGAGGAGTGATATTTGATTGACAGCCTTGCTTTCTCTCATGGATGGAAGTCTGCTGGTGAACTCAGAGGTCTGAACGAGACAACGGCGTCAGGGCGGAGGTACCTTCAGGTAAGAAAGCCTTGGCTGAATTCGGGCACTCAGAGCGCTTCCTCCCTCGGGGAGAAGCGCTCTGAGTGTGCGCGAGCGCGCAGAGAGAATTGCGCGCTCGCAGGTAATAACTACGCGTGTGAAATAATATATACGCCCAACTGCATTTTTTATCACGCGAGTGCATTTTGGCACTAATCTGACGCCATAGGTATACACCTGGGCAGGTAGACACCGTTAGACACGCGGGACTAATACCGGTGATCGCGGCTTTAGTTCCCCGTCTGATCGCTGTAATTCGGACCTATGGTAACTATACGTGCCTATGGTAACTACACACACCTATGGTAACTACACACGCCTATGGTAACTACACATTGCTATTGTAGCTACCTGTATGGTAGTATTGTAGTTGGTAGTTACCTGACTTGTCTGGAGGTTGGCTAGCTTGAGACAATACATTGCGCTTGGCCTTGCGATATGCCGAGATTGATGGTTGCTTATTTTTGGGCATATCAGTGTTTTGGCAAAGTTTGGAGGCGATCGGAGGAATGGTGTGCGATGCAAATCTGGACACACAAACGGGCTGTTGCCTAATTATAGTGATAGGATATCATCTATATATAATCTCTGCCCACCGCACCATTTGTCTGAATAAATACTTGAGGCCAACATGTTGAGCATCTGATGCACTAAACACACACACACACACACATACACATACACCTGGGCGTGTATGCGTGCCATGCACACACTCCCACACGTGGGGAATAGAGTTATTGTTTGTCATCTTTCTAGACTGGCATATGGGCGCTATTCCTCTCCCAGTGTTTCTCTTCTCTCCATCACAGCATGACTCACAGTGCAGCTCCATCAGGACATTAAGAGAGACTCTGAGATGAATGCAACACTAACATGGCAGAGCAGTGAATTACAGAGCAATCTCCCCCTCTGCGCCGTTCCTAATGGGACACGGCTCAGCCTTCAGAGAACCTTTATTGACGAGGTGCCAGGGAAAACGGTAAACAAATGTAATGGATGTAACTTTGAAGGACCACAGGCAGGTATCACTTTTCAAAGGCAGACGTGAGAATTGAATCGCACCCCTTTACCTTGAAGGTGAAGTCGAAGTGCGTACATTACACGCAACACAACATACTCGCCTTTTATCCCAGAGGCATATATGTGACACGCGTACTGTATCCGTTTCATGCGTCTTATATATCCCCCTACGTCTACATGGAAACCTTGCATTTCAACTCAACTGTTCAGCACTTTCCACTTGCGCTTGGATACACAATGGATACTTGGATACACAATGGATATGTGTGCTTGCATGTTGAGCAAGCCAGCTGTCCCTCATTCAAAGCAGAAAACCCCCCATAAATAACCTATTTTTTTATCACTGCACAGTATGTGAAGGTAGCCAGGTGAAATTAACCATTTTTGGCCCTTGTGAAAAACACCTCAGGGGTAACAAAACAGATGCTCACACCCCCCCCCCCCCCATTAAATTATGCAATAACATGACATGGGTGAGTTTCTAATCACCTCCCCAGTAAATTCTCCCTTTTGGTAAAAAAGAAAACCTTGAGCATTTTCCCAATTAAAGGTTTAACAAAGATGTAATTATCGGCTTGTTTACTTTCCCCTTCTCTGATCTTCTGCCGCACACCACATTCAGTTGTTTATTGTCGACGTGGACCTCGTGCAACAACTCAAAAGACAGACGATGAAGAAAGAAATAATGGGGCTTGATTATTGGGAGAGCTGACAGAGGTAACCGTGTGTCCATAGACTCCCTCAGGGACACATCCTGAAGCACACTACTTTCTTTTAATTTCTAACAGAGAGGCGATGTCGGTTTAAGGAAATTCTCCTGTGATTAGAGAGTAACACCGGGGAAGTTCCTAGTAAGAGGAAGGTTTGACGCTTGTCCTATGCGTTATTACAATGGCACGCATTGTGCCTCATCTCCTTATCTCCTCTAACCAATTCTTGCTGCAATAAAGTCGCTGATTCCAGCTCTCTGCCGAATTACTAATATTCATATTTTTGTACCACACAAGCACAAAAGAAATACGTTTAAAAAACAGGGTTGCGAAGACATTAGGGGGAAAACACATGAATTATTAAACACATTGCTGGACAGCTGGGAAGGCAGTATCCTCTAAGTGGTCGTCTAGCATTAGAAGGAGCTGTGAAGCATAAGGACTGAATTTAATTCCTCCAAACAGAGAGAGCAGAGCCCAATATGAACTGACAGCCATTACAAAACCATCCCAGAATGGTTCAGACTACTAAGTGCTACACAACTTTTGCCATTTCACCACTTTCGAACACAAACTTAAACAGCCAACAGCTGTGCACTTAATACACACAAAAGCCATCAGATATCTAGAGTCAGGTCGCCAACACACGCTTTAGCGGCATGCAACTCGTCTAGCGTCACACAGCGTTGGTCGCAGCGTGTGACTCACAGGAGGAATGGCTACTTGGGAAGCTTTTGCGGCCCTCGGACACCAGCTCTGGTACCCCGGTGCAAAGCATCTTGGGATTCATCTGCCCGTCTGGAAAACAGCGGTGGAAGTAGTCTGGCCTGGGCCTGTCACATACAAAGAAAACATAAACGTTCGTAACACATGAAAAACTAATTCTACACTTTTATTTTTAGGTTCTTTACGAAATGTATAGCGATTTGTATTCATATTCATATAGAGTGCAGTTATTACACAACCCAGCCAAAAGAGTTTCATGTTTGATTTAGCATACCTGCCAACGATCAACTTGATAGTGTTTGTGAAGACGCCATTCAGGGCAAGAGCCAGTGTCACAGCTGACCGTAAGCGAGAGAAAGAAAACGAAAAGTTAAGGATTTTACAATTTTTCAATCCTGATTCGATACACGGTTAACATTGCATTTAGATTACACATTTTCCTAACCACATATCGAGTAAATATGATTACCCACCTTCAAACCTAATGTATAACTGAACCTATTTGCATTGGGTAGACCTCAATGCGAGCAGATCTAATCATTTACGGACACAAATGCCTGCCACAATGTCCCAGACGCATCAGTTGTGTAGTGACGAAATGTGCTGGACTGACTTCCCAAGCGACCTGTCCAATCACAACGGCTCTCCTTGCTTTCATTAGTTTCAACTAACAATACGCTCACAGGGACGTTATCAGAACAAGTTCTTCTTGTTAGCACACTTTTTTTGCCCACTCAGAAATCTGTCAAAGCCGTTTTAATAGGACGAATATGATTTATATTCCTGTACTTCTAGTAAAAATAGGTGTGTAGTTAGAACCAGCCCTGTGCTCAGTGAGCGCATTGCTTTTCTCAGAGAAATAATCCTTTCAATTATAATTCAATAGCACAGTTGTGATTGCAGTATAATATTCCAGTTTAACAACAGTGATATAGTATAATAGTGGTAGTACTTAATAGGTTCATAGTGGGACAGTATTCCAGTCTGATTAGCGATGCCTTTAGCAAACCACTGGGGCTGATCCGGCCCTTGCGTTATTCCCAGCCGTCTAACAGTTCAACCCAACAACCAAATGAGTTCAACCCACTTTGCTCAGTGTTAAGCGGTATTATTTCCCTGGGCCCTCTAGGCAACGCACAGCATCATTGTAATTTAACAGCATGTTCATTGAGAACATCATGCCGTTAATAATGAGGTGTCATACATACATTTGTAATTTTCTATTTGATTCCTCCAGCTTGAAGGGAGGAATAGAGTATGTTATTTCTTATTGCAAACAATAATGGCAGCCTTTAACTCAAGATTAAACATGCATCTTGGTTGAATCCCCATTCCATCCTTAATCAGGGATCAATAACTGATTACAAAAACGGGAGGGGCTCTACTACAAAAACACTGCCACAACTGCCAGCTAAAACAAATTGTCTTACCTACCCAGAAATCGATAGCTGGCACACAGAACAGCCCAGTCTATTTTTCCACTTTGAAAGCTTCTGCTTTGTAAATGAATAATAGCCTTCATGCTTCATGAATCTCTAAGGAATCATGTCTTTGGCATTTTTTCTGTATGGTCTCGCCTCAAAGAAATAATTGTTACATGGACATAAAAATAAAACTGTTTCAAATTCCAATCAAACAGCTGCGGTTGGATAGCCTACTGATGTATTCATAAATCTTTTAGAAAATTAAGAAAAGTTTGAGTTAAAACTATGATTTATACAGCCCTTTTCAAACAGAAACAGATACATTGCACCATAAATAAATGAGAAGCTGATAATGAATACATAAACAAGGGCAATATAGTGCAGTGTGAGAACAGAGGCATCACTAAAGGAATGTGTGCCAGAGACTGAGAATTTAACGGTTTAATGTTTCAATGCAAATCTCTCTACTGGTAATATAATTGAATAAATGTAACAAATAGCACCAATTAATAATAGTTTAGTCATTGTTTTATGAAAATGCATGCCATGTAGTCCAAGTTAGACGCCTTTGGGGGGAATGTTCAATTGGACTTAATACAAAATGTAATGATAGACATTTATCACTGTGTGTATCACGTGATCTTTAGGGGCTAATGGTAGCAGGTAATGGAAATTACATTTTAAAATGTATAGGTCAATCAGGAGCAACACATTATTATCGATAAGCAGATATGTTGACACAGTCCTAAACAAATAAGAGTAAGTATCATCGTAGCAGACAACTTCTTTGGCTGGAGCCCTGGTTTGAAGAATGCATTTATTGGAGATGGCACGATGGTATTTGCAGAGCAGATGTAACATGCTGCCATGACAGTGGCTCTCTCCTGAGTGTGTGTGGTGATAGCTGGTTTATCCTGGGTGCCATGATTGCTCTGCACCACAGGTGTGCTGCCCCACCCAGCCCAGAGTCTATTCAGTGTGACTCAGGCCAGGCGAGGCTGTAGACCAGCTAGCAACCACACACTCCACAGTCATTCTTCAGAGTTTTTACTGCAATAAAGTGCATTAGCTGTTGTTGGTTCTCTCGCTCTCGGTCTCTCACACATGCACACACACGCACGCACGCACACACATACACACACTCTCACCTTTTTGAGTCATTTTAAATTGGATTTACTACACCAACATCTTGCATCTACAGCCCTTCTAACAAAAACAACACCAAACATAACCGCTGGTTAAACCATCCAATTAACATAGCAATGGAAGAGATGGTGCTGCAACTTCTGGAGTTGGTTTCGTAGTTTCGCACCACATTTCAAATGTCTCAGAAAAAAGATTGCCATCGGGCATAGCAGGAAAACAAAGATTTCAGCTAATTATAACTGCCTGAAAAAAGAGACAACTGATTCAAATATTCTCTTTAGCATTGTATAATTGCCCTGGATTTCTTTTTTGCTAATCGGGTAAAGAGGATTCGACCAAAGGACAACAAGAAAAAAAAAAGTGACACACCTAAACATGCCTCTTTGATCTCCGTCTTGTCTGTCCTCCGAATTATCTTCACCACAAATATGACCGCCAAAGGAGTGAGGAAGGAGATCGCCTGGGAGGAAATGAGAGAGAAAAATGTACAGCTTTTTCATCCACATCAGAGCCTGGCATTCCTCAGGGTCCCACTTGCAGGTGAACTGCAAAATGCCTTCGGTTGCCTCAGGGACACTAACAATCCATTATAATGGAGGTAGGGTCCCATCGGAGGAACTGAAGCACACTCCTCATATTACAACATTTTCTGTATTAAAGATTTAGTAATTGAGACACAAGTTATATTATTTAACGTAGCATATTCCCTGTGCGTGGCTAGGGCTCAATTGACAATAGTGCTATTTAACACTTGTATTCGTAAGAACTCAGACCTGGTATCTGGTACAGAGCTGTATCCTGATTGCATCAACATGTGCTCCCCAGTAGCCATTTTACTATTTTACTTTCCCACTTATTATGCAAATAACCATGCACATAGATGTTCGCCTACTTCCACATTTCCTTCCAAAAGGAAATCCAAATCCTGGCCAGACTCCCTTTTTTAGCTCACCCGAGGCTGCCTGAACGGACGGTAATTTATTCCCACTGTTATATTAACTTTGACTGTATTCCTTCTGCAAGAGACTCAAGACCCACCTGTTCAGAGTTCACCTGGACCCCGCTTAGCATCCTTCCTCTACTACCCCACCCCCCTCCCACTAATAAAAAAACAATTAGTATTTTCGCACTTATCTCTTTTGTATACTAGCAATTGGTTAACTTAGCAATTAGGTGTGCTTGGAACTCGTTCTTGTGAAATCCTTACTCTACTGATAGTGGTTTACTGTTGCACTTTCTTCCAACAAATGTACTTATTGTAAGTCACTTTGGACAAAAGCGTCTGCTAAATGCCCTAAATGTAAATATTCCTCCTCCTCTATTTAAATGGAGGGAGGAACTTAGGTAATATCCACGGACTACTCCTTGTTGAATAGTTGAATACGGCTGCAGAGACACGTGACATGGCCGTGTGGCCATCTCCAGCACAAAAATGTGTTGTAGAATGGAGGAATGCATTCAGATATGCACATACACGTTAAGATAAGATAATATGATATGTGCGGCCTGAGAATTCAGGCCTGAATATATATTGCTTTTTATTTATGTTGCATTGTTTGCTTAAACATTGTCACCTCAATCCTGTCAGAACGAGGCATTTCAAGGCTGAAACACTTCTAACCAGTTATACCATTTTCACAGTGATTACATATTACATTTGTTGTGTCTTTTAATGCTACAACCTTTGGGCTTAGGTTTCCACTGAAACATAATTCATGGCATGAACAAAAAAAAAAAAGATTGAATAAATACATAAAACAATAAATGTCAGCACTATTTTGGTGTTGCATTAAATTGATTCCACTTCTAAGGACCTGCATCGCTCAGCGTGCTCTTTAAAAACAGAATAAATATCATTAAAGTAAAAATCAGTCCGTCAGTCAAACACTCATTAAAACATCTCTCACAGGCATCAATCAACGATAACACCTTTTAATAAGGTAGCCTTCTGACTCATGAGAGAAGACTTGTTTCATTCTAATGAGCTTCTGTGAGCCGTGAATGACAAACACCCAGTGTGCGGTGCGGTGTGCAAACTGGGCGGCGGTGACCGCAGATGGAGACGCGTCGATGAGCAGCGATCGACGGCCTTTTCCGAGGCGATGGTCGCGGTACAAGGACTGTGGTGCCACTTACAAACATGACCCTCTTGGGGATGTGGTCAGACTCCACCAGAGGATTCTTGTACAGCCACAGCTCCTCCGGCTGGATCACGCGCTCAAAGGGCTCCAGGAACTCAGTGAATCTGTGACACACACACACAGTGAAACAGAGGGAAAGTATTAATATTGATGAACATGAATTTCAATTTAAGAAGACGGTTTAGAAAAGCCCATGAATAAAGGATACATGGAGCATCAGAGCTGATACTGGTGGATAGTCAGTTTAAAGTCTAGCTATTTGCTTTATAATTACAGAAGTTAAGACTGTAATCAGAGGAATTCGACCTGCTGTACATTTGAGCAAGGGCGTCAGTTTGGTTTGGATGGGGGGGGGGGGGGGGGGGGGGGGGGATTGTCGCGCGATTGTCGACCCGGGGGGGCGGGGGGGGGGGCGCGGACCCAGCACCGGACCCGCCAGCCGCGGACCCAGCACCAAACCCACCAACCGCGGACCCGGCCGCGGATTGGTTTGCACATTTTGTGCAAAATGTGGTGGGGACAAAATTCAAATTATAAATAGTGGTGGGGACATGTCCCCCCCGTAATCTATGCCTATGCATTTGAGCCACATTACAGTTAGCTTCAATGAGCTACACGAATGACACGCAACACGCTGTGTCATTCTCTCCGTGTCTCCAGCTGTGAGCTTCAGCCTCCTTATTCAAACTACCAATTATATAGAAAATGTTACGATATGCCATCGCCCTGGGGATTACAGACTGAAGGAAGTGCATACATGTACCGTTACACACACACACACACACACACACACACACACACACACACACACACACATACATACACATGCACCCGAACCAATGCTGACACATCATACCCAAATCATGCTCGTCTGCTCACACACGCACACACACACAGCTGGGTCCCCCCCCCCCCCCCCCACACACACCTCATTTGACAGGTCATTAACCACTGTGTATGTCTAGCTGTCATTCTCGCTGGTGTCATCGATGGCTAGGGCCCTGTGTCTAAGTAATGAGTTTCAACAGCAACACGTAGGGGAGTTACCCAGGAGGAGCCTAACCCAGTCTGCACGTCCCGCGACTGGGTACCTTCGTTCCACTTAACCTGTGGAACTGGAGAGCCACTTGGAGAGAAAAACGATAATAGTCCAAGGTGGGTGGTTAACATTAAGGTGTCGGAGTGTGACACACACACACACAGATTATTATTTAGGCAAAACATTGTCATGTAATGTAATGAAAGACGGAGAGGGAAATAAACTTTATCTTTTAAGAGAAAAAATACATTTTAATCCTATCCATCCGGTCATCAATTGCCCGCCTAGGTGTAAGACCACTGGACCCTGGCCAGTACACTGGTGTGTGAGTAATGAGTTTCAGCATTAACTCCATTGATTCCACATCAGTACTCGCCCCAAGATAACACATCACTGCACAATACTTGCTTGCGTGGGCTTGTGGGTTTTTTGGGGTTGAATTCCACAGGGTAAGTGTGTGTGTGTATGTGTGTGTGTGTGTGTGTTCGGGCGTATGTGTGTGTGTGTCTGCGCAAGCATGTGTGTGTGTGTGTGTGTGCAAGCAGGTGCGCACACACACACACACACACACAAACACAGAAAAGTAGCTAATTGTACAACTATCAGGTGAACCTTAACAAGAATAATTGAATTATGTATGCTTTTAAAAGCATCGCCAGCAGGAAGCTTTTTAATGGTCATCTTGATTTTCATACTTCAAAGTAAGGACTGAGACAGACTGAAAATTGTTATGTATTATTCTGTTTCAGTGCACAAAGATGGCTAAACACACAAAGATAGCTGCTTTTCATCATTTGATAAAAACGTTAACTTGCAACTTGCAGATTGGCATTATCAGGTTAATTCATGTGTATATAGTATATGGAAAATTGATTTTCCATATACTATATACACACATTTATTTTCACTTTTTTAGACTTGGGATAACATCTAGACTCATTATTGTAGTCACAGCAGGTTCTGCAGGAAGGCGTCCTGAAGAGGAGGAAGATCTTCGGTTTCCACTTGCCGGGATGTGAACAGAAACTGCACACGTTTCATCAAAGTGCAATTTGGTCACACAATGGGCGGCTATCTGGCAACTCTGAACCCCTACTGGCTTCATGTGGCTGTAGTACCTTCCTAGCTTCTCCTTCCTTGACTTTATGAATTGGCTTCATTAAAATGGGAATGCATTGTACCATGTTCTCAGTGCTTCTTTTAAACATGGTTATATTTACGAGTAATTACAACCTTACAGTAACTATTGGATACTCAGTGTTACTATGGTAACTGATTATGGTAAGAGATTTAACTCTGTTTAGTATTTCACATGGAAAGTCGCAGTCTACACAATATCCTGGTAACAGTACACAAGAGACCAGGCAGTACACCAAAGACCAGCCAAAACTTAAATATGCTAATCAACAATATCTCCAAATGTTTTCTCATTTGTTTAATAAAATTACTACTAAAGTTTTTTAGCAGATTAGCAGATGCTTTTTTTTCAACGTGATGTACAGTGACATGAACATGTTAATAAGGAGCAGGTGGAAGTTAGGCATCTATCTCACTTAGGTTGTAGCCAGAGCTGGAACCCAGCACTAACTATGATTCAGACGACATGGTGGTGTTACCATACATCATCACCCGTCCTGTCCTTCTCTAAACATGCACCAGTATGGTGTCCAGTACTTTCTCTCCCTGGCCCCGCCCAGGAAACATGTAAATCAATTTCCATGGCAATCTATCTCAATCAATCATCAAAGTTACCCAACGCTAGCTGGCAACTGGTGGTGTTACATTAGTAACTCATTAAATAAATTCATTTAACAGAATTTGCAATTGCATGCAAGCATAAAGAGATCCTCAAGTTTAAATGAACAATGATGGTTGTTATTAATAAAGATGGCTCTGAATTAGTCATCGAATCATCTGGGGCCAACCACTTCCTCTGGATGAAATTACAAAATGTACCCATAACTTTTCCCATGCCAGTATAGCCAGATAAAAGTATCAAACCACCTGTTAAAAGGCATCAGAACACAGAAAAAGACATCGACTCTGTTATCATTTTTCTGGCGGAGCCCGTGTATCCAGCCCTGGATGGCATAATGTAGGCCTCCGACGGCTTTCAGATTAAATGAAGCTTGTCTGTCTCCAAAAGATGAACAGAGGCTCTGGGGGAATGTCTTTCACACTGACAGCCGGCATCACTGCTCTGGTCGTCTGTCCCATTTCATGACATAATGTATTTGCTATGACAGGCCACACGTCCGGTGTGGACACAGGAGACAGTACAGGCACCCACAAAATGTGAGTAAAAGAAAGAAAAGAAACAAAATTGTGTGTCGGTGTGTGGTAGTATGCAGTATTTTTCTGTTCCCTCAGTTATTCACCCTCATTTAAAGAATAAAACAAAAGCATATACTCAAGATCTTCCATAAATCCCATAGACTCCCACAACAAACTCCAGCAATAAAAAAATATTTAGCAATGTATATATATATATATATATATATATATATATATATATATATATATATATATATATATATATATTGTGGCGCCCGCCGGGTACAGGTAAGGAGGAGGGTATGTGGGAAGGTGGTGGATGGGGTTTATATTGCACCATGCCATCTGGTGGCCGCGGAGCACTTTTCACTCTCCCCTCTGTCTAAAGGAAACCCGACCATATATGGAGGTCTAACGAGACCAGGAAGCGGAGCAGCTGCAGCCACTCACCCTAATGAGGGGAGAGGGTATAAAAGCAGCAGGAAGTGGACCCAACAGGGAAGGAGTAGCTGGAGAGCAGTATGGTGGTAGTGAGTAGAGAGAGAGAGATAAAAGCACTGTGTATGACCCTTTTTCCCCGGAGAACCCCGTTGGCTGATCGACCCTTGCACCGTCTGAGAACCCGCCCGTGTACCGACCCCCGCCTGTCTGACATCCCTCCCGCCCGCCGAACCCTGGTCCGTCTGAGAGCCCGCCTGTGTACCGACTAGTGTTGCACCGATACCATTTTTTGGCCCCCGATACCGATACCCGGCTGTGCAGTATCGGCCGATACCGATACCATACCGATACCACGCCGGAAAAAAAAAAAATATATATATATATATACACAAGCTTTTTTTCTTCTAATACTAAAGAACTGCATACTCACTTGGATGTAAAATCATTGCTATCATGGCTTAATTACTAGTATAATTAGATAATATAGTATAACTAGAGATAATTACTAGTATGTAAGGGGGGGGGGGGAATCGGGGAGAAGCCGATTACAGCTTAACTCGTCGTCTGTGATGCGGTCACTGTCTGTCCATTTGAGCGATCTCCCGCCTGTGAGCAAGACGCGTCTCCCTCTCTCTCCTGCTTTTTCCCCTCTTCTCCTTGTTTGTGTCCGCATGGCACCCCGGGGAGCGGGGGGGGGCATGGGTGGTGACCGGGTGCGTCGCACCAGCAGGCGGACCCGCTCACTGAGTTTCCCCGCACCGGCGCGTCCGCAGGCGGAGCAACTTTTCTGTGCGCCGCGCGGCTGAACCGCGCGCCCTCCGCGTCTCCGGTGCTTTTTTTTCTTTCTTTTTTTTGGTACTTTGTCGTCGTCGCTTGTCGGTCGGTCAACATGCGCGGCCGGGCGGCCGGAGTGGGCCAATAGGATAGCTGCTTGGCACGGCATGCACTGAACACGTGTGATCACACGCAGCAGTGAGTGAAGGGAGAGAAAGACGCAAAGCGCTGCGTTCCAAGTTTCATATTAGTATATGTAAATGGCATCGGCGCATTATTTGTTCGTACTCGCCGATACCGATGCCAGCATTTTAGCGCGGTATCGGGGCCCCTCCCAATACTAGTATCGGTATCGGTGCAACACTAGTACCGACCCCCGCCTGTCTGACATCCCTCCCTCCTGCCGAACCCTGGACCGTCTGAGAACCCGACCCCGTGCACCGAACCCCACGCTCAACCCCGACGACGAGTCCAGAACCTGAGCCCCCTCAGGACCGACCCCCCCCCTCCGCGGCGGCGGAGGGGGGGGGGGGGTGATCCCTCTCTCCCCCTCTCCCGAATCTACAATAAATTTGGTTAATTGTGAAACTGGTGTGGACAGTCAACTGTTTTCCAATACTGGTCTGGTGGCACCTCTTCTCCTCCCCGAGGTTGCCACATATGGTGGAGAATGCGGGCGTACGAGTAGACAAACCAGTATCGGAAAACAGGCGCACCAGATCCCAGACATGGCGACACCCCCCGATTACAGCGCCATGCTGGGCCAGCTGATGGAGATGCAGAAGGCGAAGCAGGAACACCACACCGCTCTCGTGAACAGGCTCCTCGACCGAGACCAGGGGCGTCCTATCCAGCCGGCGAGGTTCCTGGTGAAGCAGACCGAGGCCGATGACGTGGAGACGTTCCTCCTCACATTCGAGCGGACCGCAACCAGGGAAGGCTGGCCCCGAGCCCAGTGGACGGACCTGATCGCACCCTTCCTCTCCGGGGCGGCCCAAAGCGCGTATCAGGACCTATGTATGGAGCAGGCGGTCTCCTACGATGAGTTGAAGGCGGAGATCCAGAAAAGGCTCGGGCACACACTCCTCTCCCGAGCCCAGCGAGTCCACGACTGGACATTCAACCCAGCCGAGCCACCCCGGGGGCAGATGTATGAGCTCACCCGACTTACCAACAGGTGGCTGGTCTCTGAACCCTCGGGCCCTGGCACAGTGGAAAGGGTCGTCATGGACCGATACCTCCGGGCCCTGCCCTACGAGGGACAAAAGCTCGCCTGTCAGAGCAACCCCCAGAGCGTGGAGCAACTGGTGACCCTGGTCGAGGGATACCTGGCAGCCCACGCGGTGCTGCGGCCAGGCCGGACTGGGAAGGCGGAGAGCACCGGGCGGCTCCAAAACCCCACACCGGCCCCTGAACCCCCGAAGGCCCCTTCACGCCCCTTCGGGGAACCCCGAGGGTCGGCAGCAGAGCCAAGACGCTGCTACAGCTGCGGGGAGGTGGGACACCTGTCCTGGGGGTGCCCCCACCGCCAGGATGTGGCCAGGCCGACGGCGTCATCCGACTCCAATCCCCGGAAGCCCTGCGGTCTCCTCACGGTCTGCTGGGGCCAGACGGACGGGCCCTCCGCCATAACCCCCGTGCGGCTCAATGGTCGAGACGCCTCAGCCCTCCTGGATTCGGGCAGCGCGGTGACGCTGGCGCGGCCCGAGTACGCCCCAGGTCCCCTCCTCCCAGGGAAACTCGCCGTGACCTGCATCCACGGAGAAACCCGGCAGTATCCCACGGCGAGTGTAAGCATGCAGACCACCAAGGGAGTATTCGAGGGGACGGTGGGGCTTGTTCCGGAGCTGCCCGTAGAGGTCCTTATTGGGCGGGACGCAGCCCTGTTTCCGGCCCTGTGGCGCTCCCTGGCGGGACGGGACGGAGAGCGGGGCCGGCCCCGCAGCCTATGTGGTTTCCAGGAGGGAGAGCCAGGGGACTCCACGGATCCCCTCTCCGAGGGGGCGGCCAGTGCCGCTGCTGACAAGGCCGAGGAGGAGACCCGGGCCACGGACCCTGAGAGAAGACCCCTCTCACCCGCCGAGGAGGGTGACGACCTCCTAGAGATGTTCCCCTTGGGCTCGGACGCCCCACCCCTGCCGGCACGGCTGACGGGACGGTTTGGAGCCGCGCAACTAGAGGACCCCAACCTCGCCAGCGCCTTGAGCCAGGTGGCAGTGGTGGACGGCCAACCCGTGCAAGGGGTAAGACCTTTAACCCACCCCTTCTTTGCCATTAAAAACCAGCTCCTGTATCGGGTGGTGATGGAGGCCGGGGAGCAGGTCGAGCAGCTGCTGGTGCCTCGCGCTTTCGCCCCATCAGTTCTCCAACTAGCGCACAGCCACCTACTCGGCGCCCACCTCGGCGTGGAAAAGACCCTCGAGCGGGTGGTCGCCCGCTTCTATTGGCCAGGAGTGAAGAAGGCCGTGGAGGACCACTGCCGACAGTGTGCCGACTGCCAGATGGTAGCGCCGCGACCGCACGTAAGAGCCCCACTAATTCCCCTCCCCATTATAGCGACTCCGTTCAGCCGCATTGCTATGGACTTGGTGGGACCCCTACCAAAGAGCAGCGGCGGGTTCCAGTACATCTTGGTGGTACTGGACTATGCCACTCGGTACCCCGAAGCCATCCCCCTCCGCACCATGGCCACGAAGGGTATTGCCAGAGAGCTGGTCCTGATGTTCACCCGAGTCGGCATCCCAGAGGAGATCCTGACCGATCAAGGTACCCCATTTATGTCAAGATTGATGCGAGATATGTGTCGATTACTCCGAATCAAGCAGCTACGTACTTCGGTGTATCACCCCCAAACTGACGGACTGGTGGAGCGATTCAATCAGACACTCAAAAAAAATGCTAAAAAAGGTGATGGAATTGGACGGGAGGAACTGGGATCAGCTCCTCCCCTTTTTGATGTTCTCTATCTGTGAAGTACCACAGGCGTCCACCGGTTTCTCCCCATTCGAACTGCTGTACGGGAGGAGGCCCCGGGGACTGCTGGACTTGGCCAAGGAGGCTTGGGAGCACCAACCCTCCCCCCACCGCACGATGGTCGAGCACGTGGAGGGGCTCCGCGACCGGATGGCTACCCTCTGGCCCCTGGTGCGGGAACATATGGCAGAGGCCCAGACGGCTCAGGCGCGGGTCTACAACCGGGGGACCCAACCACGGGAATTTCAGGTGGGAGATAAGGTGTTGGTCCTGGTCCCTACTGTAGAATGCAAATTCCTGGCCCGATGGCAGGGGCCCTATGAAGTAATCGAGAGGATGGGAGAGGTGAATTACCGGGTGCGACGGCCCGGCCGACGACAAGAGACGAAAATATACCACATCAATCTCCTGAAAAGGTGGGTGGCCCCCGAGGCTCTGCTCTCTCTCTCTCTCCCCCCCAGGAGCCCCAGGCGGGGGAGGCGGCAACAGTTCCCATAGGAGATCAGCTCACCCCCCGGCAGAAGCAGGACCTCCAGGAACTGATACAGCGGCACCGGAAGGTGTTCTCCACCGAGGCGGGCTACACCACCCTCATCGACCACCCCATCCTCACCACCCCTGGAAGGAAGGTAAAACTAAGGCCCTATCGAGTCCCTGAGGCAAGAAAAGTTGCCATAAAAGAAGAGGTTAAAAAAATGTTAAAAGCAGGGATCATAGAGGAATCAAGGAGTGAGTGGTGTAGCCCCATCGTTCTGGTGCCCAAGCCAGACGGAACGGTGCGGTTTTGCAATGACTTTCGACAACTCAATTCTATATCGCAGTTCGATGCATACCCCATGCCCCGCGTAGACGAGCTCATCGAGCGACTGGGGAAGGCCAGATTCATCTCCACGCTGGACCTAACGAAGGGGTACTGGCAGGTGGCCCTCTCCCCGGAGGCCCGGGAGAAGACAGCCTTCGCGACCCCCGACGGCTTGTTCCAGTATGTCCGACTCCCTTTCGGATTACATGGGGCCCCCGCCACCTTCCAACAGCTGATGGACCAAGTGCTCCGTCCCCACCAAGAGTACGCGGCAGCATACCTGGATGACATCGTGAACCACGGGGAGGAGTGGGGAACCCACCTGGCTCAGCTAAACGCGGTGCTTCAGGCTCTGAGGGAGGCGGGGCTCACAGCCAACCCCAAAAAGTGTCGCCTCGGCCTTCAAGACGCCAACTATCTGGGGTTCACCATTGGGCGGGGATGTGTGAAGCCCCAGGTAGGTAAGGTCGAGGCTATCCGTGAGTGGCCCCGCCCCCTCAGCAAAAGACAGGTGAGAGTATTCCTGGGCTTAGCCAGCCATTACCGCCGTTTTGTTCCCCACTTCTCCTCCATTGCAGGCCCCCTCACAGAGCTTACGCGAAACCAGCAACCGGACCGAGTGAAGTGGACCCCAGAGGTGGAGAAGGCGTTCCTGGCCCTACAACCATATGCTTATTCAGTCATTCACAGGCCAGGAGCGGCGCATGGGAACGCAGACGCCTTGTCCCGGCGGGACGCCTTGAGCGCTTGGACCGCCCCTCCCAAGGGGTCGGAGCTGAGGGGGGGGGGTATGTGGCGCCCGCCGGGTACAGGTAAGGAGGAGGGTATGTGGGAAGGTGGTGGATGGGGTTTATATTGCACCATGCCATCTGGTGGCCGCGGAGCACTTTTCACTCTCCCCTCTGTCTAAAGGAAACCCGACCATATATGGAGGTCTAACAAGACCAGGAAGCGGAGCAGCTGCAGCCACTCACCCTAATGAGGGGAGAGGGTATAAAAGCAGCAGGAAGTGGACCCAACAGGGAAGGAGTAGCTGGAGAGCAGTATGGTGGTAGTGAGTAGAGAGAGAGAGATAAAAGCACTGTGTATGACCCTTTTTCCCCGGAGAACCCCGTTGGCTGATCGACCCTTGCACCATCTGAGAACCCGCCCGTGTACCGACCCCCGCCTGTCTGACATCCCTCCCGCCCGTCGAACCCTGGTCCGTCTGAGAGCCCGCCTGTGTACCGACCCCCGCCTGTCTGACATCCCTTCCTCCTGCCGAACCCTGGACCGTCTGAGAACCCGACCCCGTGCACCGAACCCCACGCTCAACCCCCGACGACGAGTCCAGAACCTGAGCCCCCTCAGGACCGACCCCCCCTCCGCGGCAGCGGAGTTTTCCCCTCTCTCCCCCTCTCCCGAATCTACAATAAATGTGGTTAATTGTGAAACTGGTGTGGACAGTCAACTGTTTTCCAATACTGGTCTGGTGGCACCTCTTCTCCTCCCCGAGGTTGCCACAATATACAGTATATATATATATATATATATATATATATATTAGTGGTGCTGTTATCGGCGTTAACGCGCTGCAATAACGCAAGACTCTTATCGCGCGATAAAAAAATGATCGCCGTTAATCTATTCTCAAAGTTGGGTTGGGAGCTGGGTCTATACCGGATTTCCACCAAGGAAGGTAAGCGCCGCGGAACGGCTGCGCTGCGGAACGGCTGCGTCCTTTGCACGGCGACCCCCCCCCCCCCCCCCCCCGTCGGTCGTACCTGGGCTTACCTGGGCTTCAGCCCGGGGCCTCGGCCAATCAGGGGCCTCTTAAAAAATATATATTTAAAAAAAAGATGATAAACGTCCGTATTCGCGGTGTCATTACTGCCCCCCCCCCCCCCCCCCCCGTCAACAATCGCGCACCTCTCCCCCTCCGGTCAACAATCGCGCACCCCCCCCCCATCAACAATCGTGCACCTCTCCCCCTCCGGTCAACAATCGCTCTCCCCCTCCGGTCAACAATCGCGCACCCCCCCCCCCGTCAACAATCGCGCAGACTTTTTTTCCCATTATTTAGGTAGCACACACATATTATGAATGCCTTTGACAGATTTCAAATGAGCCATTTTAATCTAGATTAATCTAGATTAATTCCAAGATTACAGTTAGATTAATCTAGATTAAACAAATTAATCTATGCCCACCACTAATATATATATATATATATATATATATATATATATATTAGGGCTGTAACGATACACCAACTCACGATTCGGTTTGTATCACGATTTTTGACCCACGGTTCGATACATCCCATGATTTTTTTTTAAATTTAAAAAACATTTTATTTAAGCAACATTTAGGATACTTATATAACAATTAACTTAATGTAACATTTAATAACAAATAATTTGTAACACTGAACAGATTTGAACAGAAAGAATAATATTAAAGTTAGCAAAAATAAATAAATAAATAACCAAAGATTTCTCTCTTTTCTGTAACAAAATAGACACCTGGGCAGGTATACACCTAGGTAGGTAGACACCGCTAGACATGCGGGACTTATACCGGTGATCGCGTCTTTAGTTCCCCGTCTGATCGCTGTAATTCGGAGCGTGAATATCTGTTGAATATCTAATATCTTTCTAACTTTAAAAACACTTTTGTATTTTTTAAGACGATAATCGCACATCCCTCGTAACTACGCCGTGAAGGTGAACCCTCCCGGACTCCGCTAATAACATGAAGGAGCTGCACATCCACACGCACCGGACACCAAAATACCAACAAACATGTTTTCCAATTGCTTGCTTTTAAATAAAGTTGTGTGTAGTTATATGGTTAAATAGGTTTATTAAAAGTGTTCATGTCTCCTTGCTGGTCCAGAACCGCTTGGTCCATGTCGTTAATAGGCGGCCCGCTTCGTGCGTGTGCTTGTAAAAATGATATTTAAGCCTTATTATTACGGTGTTGTATTATCTGCAAAGCAGCACATTTACAGTAAAGTTAGAGATTAAACATTAGATTAACGCAATTAAAAAACATAACGCGCTAAACATGACTGTAATTAATTGATCGCAATCAACGCGATAATTTGACACCCCTAGCCTATGTATTTTAAAATATTAATGTCAAATAAAAATAATAGTAATTTGAAAAGTTTGGTAGCACTAACAGCTCATATCATGTGGCTGGATCTGGACTGGAAGAATAACTGGGAGTTAGAAAGGGCGTGTCGCGATTCTGCCTTGAGACAAAAACATTACTTAATCGCCAATGTTGGAGTTGAAATAAAAAAAGGAATATAGGCTCCCAGTCACAAAAGTGAAACGAAATGGTTCTAACATTGACAATGGTTGCTAACGCTCACCCTCCTGTCCAGTCATGTTTATCATGACATGAATCCCAATCAGTATGATTGTATGAAAATTGTAATTCATGCAAGATAGGCAGGGCCGGACTAACGCACAGGCTTGATATGGCTGCAGCCTAGGGGCCCCACCTGCCAGGGGGCCCCCGATTGGCCGAATCGGGGGCCCCTCCGCTAGCCCCGCGATCTGCTAGCGCCGCGATCCGGTAGCGCTAGCACCCCCCCCCCCCGCTCAACAAAATAATTCACCGCTAGCCCCCCCCCCCCCCCCCCCCCCCCCCCCCGCGCTCAACAAAAATCTCCGGTAGCAAACCGGAGGCGTTCGGTCCATCAAGGTGGGGGGGGGGGGGGGGGCCTACATCGTCCAGCAGCCTAGGGGCCCAGGACCTTCTTAATTCGGCCCTGAAGATAGGCACAACATGTTAGGCCTACAAATCTGCTAATGTACATATCATTCTGAACGGCTGAATGGTGTGTCGCTTAAATATTGCTGCCGCAAGGAATTGTGGGACGGCATTATCTCCTTTCCTTTTGTAAAGGATGGTCCAGTGCTAAAGGAGAGAAGAGAGGAAGCATTACCGCACCTTTCTTTAGCATTAAGAGAATTCAACCGGCTCTTATCATGGCTGCAAGGGCGTAGATTTGCGTGGGGACCGAAGGACATGTCCCCACCAATATTCAATAACGACTGAAATGTCCCCACCAATATTGAGGCAAACGGAAAAAAGCGCCTTGCGCGTTACACAAAGGGTTAAATAAATTTTGACGTCCGTAATCTAGGTACCGCCTCCAAAAATACGTCTTGAGGGTCTGGTCTGGTCAGGTCTGTTTTTTTATTGGCTTAGCTCCCTGTATCAAACTATATAGGCTACTCCCCCTCAACACTGCCTGTATACTGACGATTCCCAATACCTTAGAGGCACGTTCACTAAACCTTACCACTGTAGGCCTACTTTAGCCAATCGGTAATAGGGTAGGGGCTGGTCTTGGGTTTTGGCCAATCAGATTAATTCAGCAGTCACTCCACGTGCGAATGTGATGGATACAATTCTAAATGTACGTGTCCAATTTTAATAAAAAATGGATGTCTCCTTGTTCATGCCCTTTAGTCAATGGTAAGGCTACTAATCAATTCCTAGTTACTTTTGAGTATTATATTGCCACCGACTGACCTTTCTTGGTAGAGCTGTAGTATCCGTAGTCTCAGTAGCCTATGCTATACAAGCAATACGTATGCTAAGTGACTAGTTAAAAGCAGGGATGAATTTCTGAACAAGCCTACCAGGCTCAGGGTCCCAAGAGCTCTGGTGCTTTACATAAAGATGCCACTGTGATATAGGCTTGTATTGGGTTTGTGCATGTCATGTGTGAATAATGTCCATTTATATCCAAAAAAAGTAATCAGAATTGCCAGATAATTACGTTGTTATATCTTGGCTTAGGGGGTAGGGTTAACCCCCCCCCCCCCCCCCCCTTTTTTTTTTTTTTACTATCACCCCTGTAGTAGTGTCCCCACCAAAGCTCAGACCAAACCTACGCCCTTGCATGGCTGCCACTTAGACACTTCCAGATCATTCACTCAGTAAGCAACCTTCCTAAGCAACAAAGACTATTTGACCGCAGCCACAGACTAAATACACTAGGAAGGGGAGGATAATGAGGGATAGGTGAAACTAAAGCCTTTTTGAAAGAACAAAAAGCCTTCCAGAACTGGGAGATGAACTGTGGTCCCAGATCCCCGACACCACATCCCTGGGGAATCCATGAAGGCAAAACATGGGACAACATCACCTCCGCCGTCTCCTTGTCAGAGGGCAGCTTAGGCAGAGGAATAAAGTGAACCATCTTGGAAAATCTGGCGGCTAGGCAAATATGTAGGAATGTGTGGACAGGCGACCACATATTTCCCAACCTCTCTCCATGGACGGCCACCAGAAGCGTTGCTTGATGTCAAACAGAGTCCGGCGTATTCCAGGCTGACAGGAGAGAAGGGAGGCGTGAGCCCAATGGATGACCTGAGAGCGATGAGAGGCAGGAACAAACAATCGGTTCGGGGGACAGCCATCCAGTACTAGGACATTGAGGTCCATACTAGGACCTGTCTGGCCCCTTCCTCAATGCCCCATGTCTGGCCCCTTCCTCAATGCCCCCACCACACAGAAAGAGGGCAGAATGTCGGTGGGAGACCTTAGGGCTGAGTCAGGGTCAAACAGACGACACAGGGCATCGGGCTTGAGGTTTTTGGAACCAGGACGGTACAACAAGGAAAAGTTCAATCTATTTAAAAAAGGGTTTGCCTGACATTAAGCCGTTTGGTGGCCCGGAGGTACTCCAGGTTTTTATGGTTAGTCCAAACCAAGAAAGGACACTCCGCTCCCTCCAACCAGTGATGCTACTCCTCCAGGGCCACCTTGATGGCCAACAGTTCCCTGTTCCCCACATCATAATTCCTCTGAGCAGGAGATAGTCTCCGGGAAAGGAAGGCGCATGGATGAAGCTTGTTATCTGCCTGCCGGACAGCCCCTTTACCCACATACCCAAAGATTTAAAATCAAACCTGTGTAGTAGACTGGCCACTGTAGGAATTAATTTGTTATACCTCTAACCTGCCACTCGTGAATATGTTTATCTTCGGAAGAATATATCGGTAACAAAACAGGAAACGCTGTATATCTCTGTCCCTCACACTTTATGGTTTCTGACAGACAGACACACACACACACACACATGCAGACATACATGATATGCTCTGGTGGTCTCTGATAATGGGAGTCTGACATAATAATATTTGTATGAGGCTACTATTTTTATTGATGTTGTTTTATAGTTTTATGAATTAGATTTTCTATTGAATTGCTTTTTAACCAGGGCACCGTCGCAAACAAATCCTTGGTCTGAATGGGTTCCCCTGGATAAATAAATACAATAAAATATGTACTGTTATGATCGAACAACGGATCTGAAGGCAGACCAGTTCTATATACAGTAGATTATACATTTTTTCGGAGAAAAAATATTTGTGGTTAATGTCCTTGATAAGCCTCCCAAGTACCCTGTCCTTATGCCTCCTGCCCAACCAGTAAAACCAGCAAGACCAGTGTTTTATCATTATATAATCAACATGTCAAGTGAATAGCAACAATCCATCTTCAGATATGTTTCAGTTGCATCTTACCTGACACAACATGATATTACATAACATGATATTCAACTGAAACATGTCTGAAGATGGATAGTTGCTGTTCACTTGAACTTGCTGTTGATTATATAACAAAATTCAGCTAAACGTCAGATAACACTAAATTGATTAAATCGATGTGGATATGTTCTTGATAACCTTATTGAGTGTCAAATTACACAATGTTGACATGTTAAGTGAGTGTCAACTGACACTAAACTGAGACAATGTTGATAAGATAAGATATTCAAGATTCAATCTCTCATAGGCAAATTTGTTCTGGACTCCGTCCTGCATTTCTGCATAAGATAAAATCATACATACAGCATAGTAAAAAACATCAACATCTCAACAACACATAGCTTTCATGTAACAGTTTGCACATACACATACACCCCTTCTGACAATGGTGACATATTGCACAACCCCCATTCCCAACAACCTATATTACCTGTTAGTGTTGAGAATCGTCAGGAATTAATGTTTGTAACGGTGCAGCCTGGGGAACACTGCCTCTACCAGAAAGTAAGAGCTGGAGCTCCAGGAGGCATATGTGAGTTGGATCAGACACTATTTTCTGTGCCTGTCTGATAATATACTCAACTGGTACTTAATTGATACTCAATTGGTACTCCACTGTTGACTATCCAGGTAAAATGTTGCCAAGCATTCTAATGAGGCTGTGGCCCCATTGCAAGTCTTGTCATCTCAGCGGTTATGCAGTGTATTGAGGTGCTGGGCGGGAATACCAAGTTCACAAGGAGAAAAAGTTATCTTAAGAAAGTGAGGGTTGGTGTTCACCGTGTTGTTGTTGTTGCTACACTATTGGTAAAAATATGTTTAATATAAATCAAGATAATCAATGATTTCTATGTGTTCCCTCTCCGACAGTAATCCTGCAATCCTGTGTTGCTGTTAGACACATATCCTCAAACTGTAAAGTTAGGCAACACAACCACAGCTGAGGGGAGAACTGGGAGCTGTTCCTCCAGAGGCTCTGCGGCACTACCAAATGAAAGAGGGACACACACGATAGTCACAGTGAGGTGGTATAGCATACAGTTATGCCATTGCAATGCATTGCAAATGGATTATGCAGCCTTTGGTATACCAGTTATAAGCTGTGCTGGTTTGACATATTGACAAGCAGTCAAGAAATTCCCTTTTGATAAAATTAGATATGCAGCCCAGGCATCAGGCAGACAGTACCTTGCAACAGCTTAACAGGTTTAAACTATTACACCAAGGCAGGCCCCCAATTTTAGAAAGCCTCCATAAGGTGTGGAATTGATCTTTTGGCTGGATCCCTACGTTTTTTGTGTGTGTCTGTGTCTGTGCGTGCGTTCATGTGTGTGTGTGTGTGTGTGTGTGTGTGTCTGTGTGCATGTGTGTGTGTGTGTGTGTGTGTGCATGCGTGCATGTGTGTGTGTGTCTGTGTGCATGTGAGTGTGTGTGTGTGCATGTGTGCATACAAGCATGTGCATTGGACCCCTGGTCTGACCGTGATATCCACATAACAGGTGATTTGGTCAATATCGATCATATTAAACTTGCCAGAGGAACACCAGAGCCTCTTATTAAACCACCACATGTATCTCGCAGCAGCACAGGTGGGGCCCATTGATTGTCCTCTGAACACCAATGTCTACTTAGCAGTCAGACCCGTGACCTTCACATCTCCTGGGAGAAGTATGAGAAGGCATCCATCTCGATGTACAGGGAAGTGGAACGGAGTTCATGTCCTCTTGATCTTGTCCGCTTCCTGATATGCATCCTTTATTAAATCAAGATATGTAAGTGGAAAAAGTGGAGCATAACCAGAACTAAACAACTGACTCCATCCCCAGGTCAATATTTTGTTTCCCTGCAAGTCTTGTCGTTTCCATGGTTTTCTCCAGGGGGAAGAGTTAATATGTGACTACCTGTGTTTTACTTGAGCTGTCAAACAGAGACCCCTTTGGGATTCTGTAATCAGATTACCATCCAGGGCAGTGTTAAACATTTAGACATGTTATTTTAGATACACCACATATCAGTCCCTCTCTTCTTCAACCCACTTTACTGTCTCTCTTCACTGTCCTGTCCATAAAGGCACAAAATACAAATTAAATCTAAACCTTAAATACCAGTCTAACTGAAGGTCATTACCGGGGGCCGGCGGTTGCTAAGGGCAGGGGTGGGCTCAGCCCACCCACACGTGGGTCTTGCCCACCCAATCAAAAGTTAAGAAGTTCAGCCAATTAGGGCTGCCCCGACGCCATTTCAAGCCGATGGTCGACTAATCGTTGCACTTTTAATGTAATTATTTCAATACATTTTTTGGGGTATCAGAAAATGGTTTGAGTTCCAGGGCGAGAGTGTTATAAAAGAAACACTGTTAACCTTGTGCTACTTTACAGATAATACAATACCATAATAATCAGCCTTACCTGCCCAGGTGTATGCCTATACCTGCCTCCTCTATATAGAGCCATCGTTTGGTCAATATTTCTGCAGCGATGCAAGATGCAGCGGCGAGTTAAACCAGGGCTCGTTGCGACCACGGATGTATTCGGTTACGATGCTTGCGGCGTTATTTTTATGTTTTAGTTTTTGCGCGACTAATGAAAAACTTATTCGACTAAGCCTCTGTCGATCGACTAAGGGTTGGTCGACTATTAGGATGAGCCCTAGAAAAAGTAGAACAGAAAATACAGTACCGTTTCAACATTTTGATTGCACGGGCAGCCTACACCCCGCCTCCAAAGTTGCCCCCTGCCAACCCCCTTTTCTAGTCTTGTTCAGGGACAAACACACAGCGCTCTGAAGCAAACCCGTCCACTGCATGAGTCTGCTTGTGCATCTTGGCGCATTCCAAGGGGGAGGTGTGTTACTATGACAACTATTAACTCAGATTGCACACACAGGTCAAGGCAGAAGCAAGTAAAAGCACACACAGACAGTCCCACTGCTCGTGAAAAATCACACACTCAAGTGCATAACCTGCTCTAACTTGTGTATGCATTGGAACAAATTAGACTTCTTGATGTTCGTTTGAATTTAGCTTTGTGAGTAGTCTCGCATAGCCAGACCTATCTCCACACTTGGTTTTAGCGCAGTGCCAGCACTGGAGAAAGGACTGGCTCGACTCACTATCATTCTGGCATCGGGAAAAAAACGCTTTAGCTTGTTTGTATTTCTTTAACCAATCACAATCGTCTTGGGCGGCGCTAAGCCCAGGATGTGGCAAAGGTGGCAGATGGAGGAAGGGGGAGGAGTATAAGGTATAAGCCCGCCCAGAGCCTCCCATTGGGTGACTACAGTCGCCCAACTCAAATGTATTCGATGAAGGGAGAAGGACAGACTGCCACAGTCTGTCCTTCTCCCTGCCAAGGTGTGCCAAGGTGTCTGCCACACCTCTACCCAAAGTCCCACCCCCAGCAGCAGAGAATAGTTCCCCACCAATCGGTGATTACTATTGTACACTAACAGATACCACACACTATAAATGCAATGAAAAATCAATTTTCCCAGTGTTAATCCTGTGCCCCTTTGTTAATTGTTAATTTTGTCGTATTTGTATTTTTACATCAAAATCCCTGTGGGATTGATGACTCATCATATATTTGGCATTTTTTTCCAGAAAGTTTACCCATTCTCTCAGTTTGTGAATGCTGTGCTGCTAGCGAACGCTAATAGTTTGACCTACATTACATTACATTACATTCATTTACTTTATAGAAAGCAGCTACAACACTTGCTGTGCGATGTATCCATTTTTTAAGCCTATAAGCAAGCCTTGTGCTGCTTCTGCTTCTAGCGATGCTGCTGCTAGCACATCAGAGGCTCCGGGGACAGATGGACAGACAGACAGACATGAATATATGACAGACATGGATATATGACTGATATACTGTACATTTTTCAGGTTGCTGTTGGATGTACCTAACAAATAATTTTCTTTTTTTATAAAATGTTGTTCTGATTTTGGATTATATATACTGTATTTATTTTTATTTGTCACTTTTCAGTTTGAGTTTGAATAAGAATACCTTCTAGTTCTTCTAATTAGGGCTGTAGTCAACCAAAGAAAATCTTGGTCGACTGAAACTCTACCTACTCTTTGACCAATCGATTGGTCAATGGGGGGGGAATGGCCTATATCAAATGGTGATCCCAGCAACTATTGAGGAAAGTACAAAATAATTGTAAGATATTGTTTTTGTCTTGTCTCTTTTCACAGTATCGGTTCCTTTGAGTTGTTACATGTAAATGTTACAAACCTTTTGAATGCTGATACTTTTTGCAAAATGGCGTCAGTTTCTCCGTCCGAGTCTGTTATAGTACATGCACGTTCGGCAGCTAGTGCTGCCCGCCCCACAAAACTTCTCTTCAATGCATTACCAGTCATCATGTATAATTTTACATTAATAAAGATAAAATATGAATTTGAATGCATTGATTCAGCATCCCACTTGTATGTAGGTAGGCTGTGTAAGCTCAATACGATGTTACATAAATTCAACAAAAAGAATGACAGATCGTTGGTCAGTGACATTTCAAATGTCAATGTCACTGACCATTTTAATATTTCCATTCTTCATTGTCCATTCATACTGTTGTATATAATCCACCAGGATACATGCTATATATTTCACATGTTTACATTCTCTGAAAGTGTTGTATTTATATTATGTATATTTTATTATTTTTGATATTCTTGCCATATTTTTGCCATTGTATCTGTGACTAGTCTTTTGAATAATCTGCTAATGCCTTCTACGTATTGTTGCTTGCCATGTCAAAGAGAATTTCAATGTCCAGAATGTATATATACTGCACGTATTTAAACAGTTAAGCTTCGTTTTCACAGTTGACGGCTGAAGTGATCATGCTCTCAATACTGAATCAATTTCAACATGAACCTCTGGACCAAACTAGGTGTTGTGGATGTAAAATAAAACAACACTGACTTTGAGACTTTGACCAATGATCTGTCTAGTTCAAGAGAGCAGTTCGTTCTCTCGTTCAGCGCCGTCTGTCTCGACTCGAGTCCGATTCAATCGCTTCTCGTTCACTCATACGTCCCAGTTCGAGAAAACGGTTGATCTCGTTCATTGAGTAGCTGCCAGGCTGAGGCTCGAGTTGAGTTGTCCGCAGCTCGGCTTCTTGTTCCTGTTTTGAGTGGCTGCACCACCAGTAGCAGGCAGCCAGGCAGCATGAGCAGTACCCTATGATAACTGGCTCAGACAGCAAGTGGGCATGGGCAGCAGTATGAGTTGGGAAGTTAGACTCGGGGATTAATATGAGCACTCAGACTTTTGACAGGCTGACCCAGTACATACCACTAGCGGCGCCAGGAATTTGATTGTGGGTGGGCCTCCAGAAAACTGGATGGGCCAGTTAAAATAAGCCAAAAAAAAAACAAAACGGGTTCCTACGGAAGCCGAGTACGGGCCGTGGTTGCTCATAATTTTTTAGGCCTGTTTTCTTATGATAACGACTTAATTATCTCACTATCTCGAGATAGCAAATTCATGGTTTTGCCGAGATCGCAACTTGACTTCCCCATTGATGTTCTTACAGTAAGAATTGACAATGTCAGAAGGAGAGACCACGATTTTACTTTAATCAAGGACTGACACAAGCCGAAATGGCATTGTGTCTTTCTATTATGGACAACATTCATATAAGTCTTCGTCAGTTAAGAAGAAGACTAGCCAGACTCCAACTTTATAGGCGAGTTTGCTTAAGTGAGCCTGACGCAATTGTCCGCTTCATTGCGAACCAGATCTGAGGCCCTGGCCGGCTTCATGGCTGATGTTGGAGTGGTGTGGAGCTGCCGGGTTGGTGTTACTAGACACGCAACATGTTCGTTATGTCGAGATAATGAGATAATTAAGTCGTGATCTCGAGATAACGGGCCTAAAAAATGATGAGCAATCACAGCCGTTCTCGGCTTCCATAGGAACCCCTTTATCTCTGTTTCAGCACTTTTTCTGCAGCACTGAGGACAGCGACTCAGTAGCCTACCTGTGAGGTTTGGCTATGGGAGGACGTGATGGGGAGAGGGGTGGGGTAGAAGCCGCTGATTGGCTGAGAAGCTTTCACTCAAAGCTTTCCTCAGGCTGCTTATTGGATGAACAGCTAGAATGAAAATCACTCACTACTCACTATAGTGATAGCTCAAAATGGGTGGGCCTGGGCCCACCCATTTAAGGCCCGGGCCCACCCATTTTGAGCTATCACTATAGTGAGTAGTGAGTGATTTTCATTCTAGCTGTTCATCCAATAAGCAGCCTGAGGAGCAGCCGGGCCCAATAGTAGCGCTGCGGGTGGTACATACCGGACACTAAAAGATTTGTTTGTTAATTTTCCAACCCAGTCTCACACCCAACTCGTCACATATTGAGGCCTGGTCACTGACCCATCTCGTCAACATTTGCAGCAGAAGGTACCCCCGTAGCGTCGCTCCTGGACGACTCGCGCCGCCCCATAGACCTGGGGGGTATTACACAAAACTAGGATACATAAATCCAGGATAATTGAGTAAGCGCGGCTTGGACTATTCTGCTCGGCGATATCCTGGCTTATTCGGTTGCACGATTGCCAAGCCAGGATAAATAGGCGCGGCTAAATCACGTCAGGTGAAGCTATAGTTGGGATAAGCGGCTTGAATAGACCTCGCGATCGCTCACAGAATCACCGATCGGAACATGGCGTTTCATACGTCACGGCCGTTGAACAGCTCCTTATTGGATACCCGACCCAAGCCCGACGGGACCCGAGGGGACCTGACGGTACCCGACGGGCCGGGTCGGGTTTGGACAGATATTTAGAAATGATGCTCGGGTTCGGGTCGGGCTCGGTGACGTCTGCGCGATTTGAAATGTGCAATTTAAAACAGCTTATTATGCATGGTAGCCAATGGGCTGTTTCACATGTTGCAAAGGTTCGATTGTGTGATTAAAATACATTTTATAAATAGGACATAAGCATGTTGCAACCCAGTCTCATATAAAAACGTACCGTGACTACGTTGGTCCAAAGTGCCACACGTAGAGGGGTTTTCCCATGGTGTCCAAGTCACGTGACTTTCAAGGTTCACGTGACTTTTTCAGATTGGGACTCCCTTGTGATGTCACTCCGTCTGACGGATCAAACCCTCGCCCACAACATGTCTGAGGTTGATTTGCTGATCAACACATTATTCCGTGGCAGCGGGAGAAACTAATGTTGACAAAGTGACGAGTTACGATCGGATGTTTGTCCGCTGTTTAATTTTGATGGTGTGTGGGCATCCGTCCTGTGGTTAGTTATTACTCCTGTATCAGAGCTATAGAGTAAACAACTCTATAAACAACTCTATGTTTACTCTATAGCTCTGATTCCTGCACCATGTTTCAATGACGTCAGGTTGCTAGGGGCTACGGCTGACAGACGCCACCTGTCCCATTGGGAGGACCTATCAGCCGGAAGTACTGTCCTTACTGTATGTCATAAGTGTTGACAATAAAGTTTGTTAAAAAAAACAACAACAACAACTATTATTGTCCCACACCACAATGTATATCCCACAATGTTAACTCCAAACAATTCACGTTTGTCCAATTCATGGACAAACAAAGCAGCTGGAAACACGTCTAAAAACACTTGAAATAAAATGTAGCCTATATTTATATGTTTACAACATCAATCTCCCTATAATATGAACAAAATATGATCAGGTTATACTTTCTCTCTTGAAAACGGGCAAAACGCTAACCCTAACCCTAACCCGGAAAATGAATTTAAAAAACTACAAACGTTCGGAAAATGCAATACAATGAAATGTGCGGCGCCATGTTTTTCCGCCATGTTTTTTGTAGTTCTAAAGCCCTTTGCATACGACACATGCCTACTTTCTTTCAAAAGCTCATATCTTGGTCAATTAAAAACAACTGTGTGTAAAAATGTAACTGCACACAGACATACATTCGCATTACCATATTATGTACTATCCTGTCAGCCCTGGGGAAGCGAACACAATGGCTATAAATGGTCATATTAAGTAATATGGAAATATTGATATGAAACATTAAATAGTTTAATGGGTAAATGGGGTCTAAACTGCTCCAAATTGAAAAGCATGACTAAGGATAAGGTCACCATCAATATGTTGAACACATTTTGCCACTAAATATCCCTTAAAATATGTTTTAGTGATTTTATCCATCTTGGCTCTATATAGGCTGTGAGAAAGTACACAACAGTAAGTGCCTTGGCAGTGAGCAAGATAAAAATGAAACTTTGTCGTAGGATGACAATGAAGACATTGTTGGAAAGGTCTTGAGCTGCAGAGTACAGATCTGCCACTGTGAACATTCTGGGTGGTTCCTGCTCCCCAGGAATGCCCTTTGAACCTTGAACCTAAGGCTCTTTTAAAGGCTTACAGAAAAGCAACACAATGTGATACAAACATGGGGAAAACATTTTTGGAAAGCTCTTGACTTCTTCTATCATGGCCTTTGTAGCCTTTGCCAAACCATCAGGGGGCGCTACTGGGTAAGGTCAAAACCAGATTTCACCCAATTAACAATAGTAAAAATGAAATCTGACCAAATAAATGTGCTCCCCGGTCCCTAAAACATATAATACACTTGCGAAGTTCCTTGACACATTTTCACATAATAGGGAAAACGTTAACTAAACATTTTAGAACTACAAAAAACATGGCGGAAAAAACATGGCGCCGCACACTTCAGTGTATTGCATTTTCCGAACGTTTGTAGTTTTTTAAATTCATTTTCCGGGTTAGGGTTAGCGTTTTGCCCGTTTTCAAGAGAGAAAGTATAACCTGATCATATTTTGTTCATATTATAGGGAGATTGATGTTGTAAACATATAAATATAGGCTACATTTTATTTCAAGTGTTTTTAGACGTGTATCCAGCTGCTTTGTTTGTCCATGAATTGGACAAACGTGAATTGTTTGGAGTTAACATTGTGGGATATACATTGTGGTGTGGGACAATAATAGTTGTTGTTGTTGTTTTTTTTAACAAACTTTATTGTCAACACTTATGACATTACAAACAATAGTACAGTAAGGACAGTACTTCCGGCTGATAGGTCCTCCCAATGGGACAGGTGACGTCTGTCAGCCGTAGCCCCTAGCAACCTGACGTCATTGAAACATGGTGCAGGAATCAGAGCTATAGAGTAAACATAGAGTTGTTTATAGAGTTGTTTACTCTATAGCTCTGATACAGGAGTAATAACTAACCACAGGACGGATGCCCACACACCATCAAAATTAAACAGCGGACAAACATCCGATCGTAACTCGTCACTTTGTCAACATTAGTTTCTCCCGCTGCCACGGAATAATGTGTTGATCAGCAAATCAACCTCAGACATGTTGTGGGCGAGGGTTTGATCCGTCAGACGGAGTGACATCACAAGGGAGTCCCAATCTGAAAAAGTCACGTGAACCTTGAAAGTCACGTGACTTGGACACCATGGGAAAACCCCTCTACGTGTGGCACTTTGGACCAACGTAGTCAGGGTACGTTTTTATATGAGACTGGGTTGCAACATGCTTATGTCCTATTTATAAAATATTTTTTAATCACGCAATCGAACCTTTGCAACATGTGAAACAGCCCATTGGCTACCATGCATAATAAGCTGTTTTAAATTGCACATTTCAAATCGCGCAGACGTCACCGAGCCCGACCCGAACCCGAGCATCATTTCTAAATATCTGTCCAAACCCGACCCGGCCCGTCGGGTACCGCCAGGTCCCCTCGGGTCCCGTCGGGCTTGGGTCGGGTATCCAATAAGGAGCTGTTCAACGGCCGTGACGTATGAAACGCCATGTTCCGATCGGTGATTCTGTGAGCGATCGCGAGGTCTATTCAAGCCGCTTATCCCAACTATAGCTTCACCTGACGTGATTTAGCCGCGCCTATTTATCCTGGCTTGGCAATCGTGCAACCGAATAAGCCAGGATACCGCCGAGCAGAATAGTCCAAGCCGCGCTTACTCAATTATCCTGGATTTATGTATCCTAGTTTTGTGCAATACCCCCCAGGTCTATGGGGCGGCGCGAGTCGTCCAGGAGCGACGCTACGGGGGTACCTTCTGCTGCAAATGTTGACGAGATGGGTCAGTGACCAGGCCTCAATATGTGACGAGTTGGGGTGAGACTGTGTTGTAATTTTCGCCCATCACTAGTACACATATCGAGAGTGTAGAGTGCATAGACATAATATACGTAGACGCCTCATAGACTGACGCTGCCTGTTGGAGCTGACGTATCAGCGCGGCCGCCATCTTGGATGGGTCCCCAGTGCGCTCCCAGTGCATTTATTTCTATGGAGGAAGGTGTATCCCCAACTACAATAATAAGCATAACCCGAATTTTTACCGGATTTTCACACGGTTTATTTTGTTACAAACGGCAGAGATTTAGTTATGATACAGGACGAATTAATACAAAAAATAAATTAAAAAAAGAAGAATTATTGTTCAATCTTACTTGTGAAAGGTAATCCCACGCGATCTGGTGTCAATACTGCGCCGTAAGCTGCACAAAAATACTGGCATAGCTTGCTCTCCCGTTGACTTCTATGCTAGACTAGAGTGAGGAGACCCAACCAATATGGCGGCGACGCTGGGTTACGTTCCAGCAGGTCATGAGGCGTCTACGTATATATGTCTATGGTAGAGTGTATGTGGAGTGTGTGTTGTTGACAGGTGATAGTTGGTCTACAGCCTCACCTGGCCTGAGTCAGACTGATTAGACTCTGGGCTGGGTGGGGCTGCACACCTGTGGTGCAGAGCAATCATGGCACCCAGGATAAACCAGCTATCACCACACACACTCAGGAGAGAGCCACTGTCATGGCAGCATGTTACATCTGCTTGGCAAATACCATCTTGCCATCTCCAAAAAATGCATTTTTCAAACGCAACCTGGACCTGTGTCAGAGGGCCCCAGCAAAAGTCACTAAGGTGGCGTGTGGCAGGGGTGAACTGCCACATAGAGCTAGCACGATACACTTCTAAACAGCCATTTTAATGTTATATCCATTGGGAACAATTTGAAACGTGAGACGTATCCGGGTTAGTTGCGTTTTAGTTAGGCTATTGTTTAGGGCAGTGTACTTTGTAATTCGGCTATTGTGTAGAAATAGTGTACAAACGATGGCTCTATAGAGAGGAGTGCTGCTGCCTGTCCCCTTGGCGGGTATACACCTGGGCAGGTATATTCCTACACCTGGGGCCTCATGTATGAAGACTTGCGTGGATTTTTACGTGGATTTTGGCGTACGCCAAAACCCCGAAAATGTCGTACGCACAAATAAATTCAGATGTATCAAAGTGTGCGTACGCATGGATCCGAGCACGTTTCTTTTGTACATCCCGACCAACGTGGAACTGAGCGCACGTGCAGATGTGGCAAACTCCTCCCTGTCCACGCCCTCATTTAAATATGCAAATCTATGTAAATAGGCCCTGGACCTGAGATTCACCTCTATCCGATCACATAAAACAAGCAAGTGTGGCACAGAGGATATTTATATATTATTGCCACTTACTTAAATGTGTTATTTTATATGTATGGACTTTATTTGGCATTTTTACAGACACCCCCCATTCAATTTTAAGCATTATTATTATTATTATTATTATTATTATTATTATTATTAAGTATTAAAGGCGCGAGACCACCCGCGGCTATATAAACGGTGGGCTGCGCTGCGTTCTTCAGTCGGCAGTTAACCGGGACCAGTAAAGCCACTGAAGACCAGCCGACTCACTTGTCTTTTTGTTTAATTTATTCTTTCAGAATTATCTTTTCTAAAATATGCCAACCGTTGAGTCAGCTTGCACTCTATGGGTGTAACACAAGCATGAACAAAGGAAAGAAAAGACATTTCACAGAGTCCGAGTTGGAGATTGTGGTGAATGACGTGGAGCCGCGGAGGGAGATTCTCTCTGGTCCCGTCAGCAGGGATCAATATGAAGAGGAAGGAGATGAGTGGGAGCGTGTGTGTGAGGCGGTACATCATGCCGTGGGGTCCGAGCAGCGCACACACACACAGGTGAAAAATAAGTGGTCGGATCTGAAGGTGGAGGTGAAGCGGAGGAATATATTCTATGCGTCACTTTCATGCCGCACACTAGGAAGACCACTAGGTGGCGCTGTTTTTGAGCAAATTCCGTAACGCTAATAACTCCCGCATACTTTGCCGCACATTCGAAATCGGCTGATGAGCCAATTGTCATCGTTTGCAAGTAAATCCTTGCGTTCCCTAAATACTCGCTCACGTCGGATTGCACCATTTGCAAGGTCCTCTAACAATGCTAACGCTGCCATCGGTAATACTATTCGATTTTTTATAATTAATGACTATTCACTGCCACACTGATACTTCTTTGACATTAATTTGGAACCGCCAGTAAATGTTCATTAAATTAAGCCTTGCCATCTCTAAGTGGACAGGGTGAGTTCAAAGTTGTGAAAACGGGGGAATTTTGAAGTGTTATTCAAAACCATACAATTATTAAAACAAACACATTTGTTGAGTAACATTTATTTGGATATTATATTTATTCATAATCAATGTTATTTCTAAGACAATATAGCCTATCACTCAAAAACTAAAATACATCATGTCTGCATACATATGAGTCCCACCCCAATAAGGAGCTTTTCACCTGAAGCTATGCCAGCGATTGTCTGACCAATGAGAATTTGGTCGGACAAGAGCATGTCAACCAAACAATCGACCAGAAGTCAGCCCTACCTTGGATTAGATTTTATTTGAGAACTAACCTCAGCTAATAAAATAAATGTTATTGGAGTTGATTGTGTGGATGGAGTTTTTTTATTTGAGGGTTAATCAATCTCTCCACTGATTTAAATCATAGAGTAGCAGCAAACTTAGAAAGGCTGCTTTACTATCTCTCAATTTCTCTTAGAATATAATACTACTTTATGAAACCCCATGGGGAAATTAATCTTCTCCATTTAACCCATCCAAACACCCCATACACAAACACACAGCCATAAGCTGGAATGGCCTGATCTTGACTCCGACAACCCTCCGGTTGCCAGTTGTCATTTTGCCAGATTTTTGTGCCATCTGGCCAGGGATTCAAACCGGCATCCTGTGGGCAACTAGTCCACTTCTCTAACCTCTGGGCTACCTACCGCCCAAGTCACCCATCATTTCTACCAGCTCACCCTAATATAGCGGGTTAAAACCGGCCCTGGTCATTACATTAAGTATATAGAAATGTAAAGTGTGGTAGCAGACCTGACATAATTCATTGGCAGGTGTTAATTTTGTACCCTGCTCACAATAATAATAATAATTGAAAAAGGTTCTGTCTCCAGAAGCAAAACAAATTGAAACTAATTCCAAATGATTGAAATGCTTCATGAAATCGTCCCAAAGTCAATTTATAGTGACAGGTGTTTAGTCATACCGGAGGAAATCAATGTTGATGTATGAGTTTGGCTGAAGACAAAGACAGGGAGCTGCTGTGTTGAGTGATGGAGTGACTTCCATCCCATCACCTTCTCTCTGCTGCACCACAGGTTCATTTGGTCGCCATAAATCCACATTTCAGCCTCAGCTTTAAAGCTGAGATCATGGGCACATTTTTAGGTAGGGATGGTAGGGATATATCCATGCCAATATTAAGGGATGACTGATACTTTTGATTGATAATACAACTGTGTGTACAAAATAAAATATACACCTTTGATGGCCAATTGGTGGGTGGAAGCTGAGGCTGAGAGGTTATGATTTGTATCACGTTCTACCGAAATGCCATTATGAGCTTAACAGGCCCCGTTTTTTAAGTATAATTTGTTTCATCGTGAGATGAGAGCAGCTGGGAACGAGGTTAGTGGAAGCTTGACAATTTACATCAAGGAAACCTGTATAACTAATTAAAATCCTGAGTTGGTGTGGGAGAATCAGTGGGAAGTGCATGCTTTCACATCTCATTAAATGCATTAAAGTGCTGTTCAACACCTGAAGGTTGTTAGGTTGCCTGATATCACAACAATTAAGTATGTGAAAGTGTGTGAAAATACAAAAAAAATTGAAAAACAAGACGGAAATAGAGTTTCCTGTCAATGGTGGATGTCATTCACAGCAGGTGCACTTAGCATCTGAATAAGGACCCTGCCATGAAAAAGACAAACATAAATAATAGTCCACACATTAATAAGTACTCTCTTTCTGTGCTTCCTGCAAATTCAGTGGTCTTCCAGCAGTCCCACAGTTGCAGAATACAACAGGAACAGCCGACTGCCCTTGGCCATTGGCCTCGGCACTAATTCTATTAAAGCAATCGGTCCTGGTAGACAAAGGTATAAGGTTGCTGACCGGGGATATGGGTTTCAGTTAATTACACCATTTTATTTCTTTCATTACCTGACGCCCAGAGCGTGGCTCTTGCTGTCTCCACAAATCTCTCTTATGCGTATGTTCAGCGGAGTAGATCAAGAGGTGCTACTGAGAGATATGTGCCTTAGAGGGATGCAATAAAACCAAGATGGCTTTAATGTCCACCTGACCACTCTGGCATTAAAGACCACAAGATTTGGTAGAGGAAATGTGAGGCTTTTCCTTTGGGCTACCAGTGGGTAATAACTTTTGTAGACACATATTGTAGTGTAATTCTGAAATGGTTGGGTAGGTGACCTGCTAGGGAATTAGTCTGAAAGCAGCCTCAGCTGCTTTCAGACTAATTCCCTAGCAGGTACATGTGAATTGTCGAATAGCAATGTTAATTTACAAAGCAACAGCAACGGGAAAAGAGTATTGCTTTAAACATGCAGTGGACTGCCATGTCAAAAAAGCCCTTTAACTAAACAGTTGTTATGGTAACAGATGTATTTAATGTCTTATAGTGAAAAACACTAGCTGTCCTCCGCATTATTCATGAACATGGCGGTTTTTCCTGTGATTACTTACATTTTTTACGTTACAAGACAGGTGGATCCATAGAACGATAGATATAGACAGACAGATAGAAACACATTAGAGTTAGTCTTGGTTATACGTCTCAATACTTCTCAGCACTGTCACAAGTAGGAGTGAGAAAGAGAAAGGGCAGAGAGAGAGAAATAGATATAGAGAAAACAAAAGAAAGATAGGGCAAGGTAGGAGGATGTGAGACACTAAGTGACATTTACAGCAAGGGTTTAACAGGAGTTTCCCTTAGTTAGCAGAGACGGAAAAAAAGAGAAAATACAATCGTCTGCAAGGTGGAGGATAATACAGGACCAATTTCTATCAAGTTGCGTGATTACCCTTTCACACCGTCAGAGGGAAGGACACCACACTAAACACATAATGTGGGAAAAAATGAGAACTGACGTTCCAATGCCCATACTACCATACTATGTAGTATGCCAGAAAAAGATTTATTATGTCCCCGAGAGAGCACGGCTGTCTCTTGTTGCAGGTGTGCTAATCAGTGAAATCACCTGTAGTATGTCCCAATTGTATGCATACTGTATGTAACAGTATGTAAGGGCAGCTGCATTACGTACTAAAAATAAAAATAAAAAGTATGGGTAACACTTTAGATTAGGGACCACATATTCACCATTAACTAGTTGCTAAGATCGTAATTTATGCACAACAACTTCCTTACTTACTATCAATAAGCAGTAACTAGGAGGTTATTGAGGGAACACTCTAATATTAAAGTTAATGGCCTAGTAGTTGTAGAATAAGGTCATGCAGAATAATGCATTAATAAGTGCTTTATAATGACTAATAAAGAGCCAATATGTGTGCTTATAAGCAACTAGTTAATGGTGAATATGTGGTCCCTAATCTAAAGTGTTACCAAAGTATGCAATTTATAATGCAGCGATAGTCTCTCTGGTCAGCTACAAGTAAATGCTATCTTAAAAGCTTTATTTTAACGCTAAGTTAAAGGAAATGTCCAGAGTGCTACCTTCAAAAAAGTAGTCTGGGCAATAAGCAGAAGGAAACGCAAAGCCATCAGTGATTTTGCAGAGGAAATCACAGGAACATAAAGCAGGCTGCCCTGCAAAATACCCCTTTAAACACAAAAAGATGATTTCCCAGCAGGCTGTGCAAATGCTCAATAGGCCAGAGTCTCAACATGAAAATGGATTGCCTTCTTCACTTCTTTTTTAGTGTAGATTGCCTGCCTTTTACTTCCCGACTTAATATTTTCACCTTTCAAAAACCCTTTGACATTTTAGCACTGGCTATAAGGTTAAGAGTTTGTTCCTCGAGAATAAATTAACTGTATTTCTCAAACCCAAAGCACACACTTGGAAATAGTGATTTCCTCCCCTTACAGACTGATAAGAGGTAATTTTTACGCGATCCAACGATCCTCACCTTTATATATTAACTGATATAATAATAATAATAATAATAATAATAATAATAATAATGCATTTTATTTAAGGGCACCTTTCAAAGCACTCAATATAGCAAACAACCTCTACTATGCATGGCTAGACATGGGTCACTTGGGAGGTGTACATGTGGTTGAGAAAGATGGTGGCTCAGCACCTAACTGCAATCCTGAGGTGCCCTTGTGTATTCTCGAAGATGGATGATGCTAAGTTTAGTCATGTAAGGGGTGGAAGGGCAGGGGGGAGGATTGTGGGGTGCAGGGTGTGGGGGTGGTGGTTGGTATGGAGATGGGGGGGCGGTGGGGTGCAGTCGAAATCGTTATAACTCAACTCTGGCTCCTCTTTGCAGCTATGGGACTCTGCCACTAAAATGACATTTATCCGTGTGGGCATGGCCATTATTCATCCCGGCAAATGTCAAAGATGACAGCATCAGAAGAGAAATTTCAAGACTCACACCCTTGGTATGCAGCAAAGATGCGTATGAACCTACCACACACACACACACACACACACACAAACCCACACACAAACATGCGCGTACTCTTGTTAGTGATCCGAGTTGATAGCCCTTGACACCTCGATGTACTGTGCACATGAAGATTCAAACCGACCAACCCTTCAAACATATAGACGGATCACAGATCCATGCTTACGGACATACACAGGCACAAACCCATTTTTTATGTATAATATTGAATAATATTTATATATAATGAATATGTATGTGGTAAAATGTGGTCTATTCTACTGTTTTATTGAGGGTCATTTTAAGGTTGCCTTTTTTTGTGTTTATTTTGCAGTTTGATATGCATTCTTCTCGTCTTCGCAGCACAGTTGAATCTATTTCAAATTGTTTGGACCCCGGGCCCTCCCTGCCTCTGACTGTTACATCGATTGTCTGTCTTTTGTCCTCAGAGATGCATTGTTTTCTATAATCCTCTCACGTTGTTACAACCCCAAGTCGAAAGGAATGTATATTTGTTTCCAATGTAACATTTCCATAAGGAAATAAACCATAAATCTTGGTCAGTGTTTTCTTTAGCTATGCATTATAATTGTACTGAAAAGGGTGTCATCTGGAGAAAAAAGGGGAGAAGACACATTTTTTCTTGAGCCCAGACAGGTGGAAAAGAGAGGTGGAAGTTTACTTATCAATGGAAGCAGAGGCAATACATCCTGACTTTCTAGGGTTTTTCGGTTGGCAGAGAGTGGAGAGGAGACAAGGGGTCTGGCTGCATTAACTACACCAGGGAAACACACAAAGGAGCCATCAAGATCAGGGTTTGGTGTGACACACACACACACACACACACACACTGGCTGGCACACAAACACACAGGCTGCCACACAAACACACTCACTGACACTCAGGCTGGCATACAAGAATTCACTGACACAGACAGACACACACACACACACATACACACACACACACACACACTCGCTGACACAGACTAACACACACACAACACTTATTTTATGTTGGCTTCAGAATGAGGGATGGGCCTTTCATCTGGGCATCTCCTCACCTGCCTGGGTGCAGATAAGAGCACCACTAAATAAACACAAATGAATAAAACATCAGCAAGAGAATGAGAAGGAGGAGGAAAACGAAGGGAGGAATGACAAATAAATAAAATAAATAAAGTAAGGCAAGGAGCCAAGAAGGACCAGTGGTCCAACAATAGATATTGGTCGTGGCAGGCAAGGCACTGCAGCCTTCCCACTGTCTTCAACAGTAGGTGCTTGGGGGTTCAGGGACGCTGGAGCTCAGCAAAGTGTCTTTTCGCCCAAATCCCAACACAAGGGCGCTGTCGTATAGTTTTAGCGCCTTCACATGAGTTTCCCAGACACCAGCTTCCAACAAGTTAAATTTGTTATGGCTCTTTATCTGAAAAACTGCAGTTTTCTTTTCACAGCAACTTCATTTTTTTGTATTTTGATTAATTTCAATAATTAAGTTCTATAGATATTTTTCAACAAAACTTCGGCAAATGAACATATTAGTGGTGAAGGGGGGTAAGCAATTGGAAAATGGAAAACTCTTTAACAGCTAGCAGCTTGCAATTATCCAACACAGAGCATCTGACTTTGGATAAAACATAAATGGATTTCAGGCAATATGATGAACATATGTACGAAGACAAATACGACTTTCATGTTTTGAAGTACAACAACCATACACAATGATGTCCCTTATGCAATCAAGCTGTTTGAACAAAGTTATACAGGATGGGTTTGAAAACAAAGTAAATGCACAGCAATAAAACAAATAAAAGATTTGTCTGTCTCTCTCTCTCTCCACGTAGGCCACTTGTACTCTTTTCTGCCTCTCCGGTTTTAGATTCATGACCTTGTTCTAATTAAAACTCGCCATGCCACTCTCACTCATACTCAGCCCATTCTTCCTTAACTCAATTACTAAATGGATTACTGAGAACTAACAATGTCAACACCGATGCTAATTATGTCCACTTATGACATGATTATACTCATACTGTACCTGTATCATCTGCCTACCTGTGAAAAGGCCGCCCCTCCTTTTCACTGACACTACCCGCGACATTTAAACTGATCCACACGCACACACGCATTCACACATCTGGTAATGACGCACGGTGCCGGCAACCGCGTCGCGTCATTAACAATTCGGCAACTGAAGGCTCCGGTAGCACCTCCCGTTCAACAAAAAGCTCCGGTAGCACGATGGTGGCTCTCCATCGTGATGTCAGTCAGCCAACCCTAGAGCTGGGTCTATACCGGATCTCCACCAAGGAAGGTAAGCGCCGCAGAACGGCTGCGCTGCGGAACGGCTGCGTTCTCTG
Organism: Merluccius polli; assembly: GCA_030340625.1. Lineage (NCBI taxonomy): Eukaryota > Metazoa > Chordata > Actinopteri > Gadiformes > Merlucciidae > Merluccius > Merluccius polli. The sequence continues at coordinate 159,546 of JAOPHQ010002308.1, forward strand.
CCCGGCGACACCCACCCCCCCGTCGGTCATAGGTCCTGGATGGGTTACGATCGCGCAGACTACGGTTGGAAATGTTGCAAATGTAAGGACGGATTAGGTTGTGTATGTAAATGATGGACTGTGACGTGAAACGGTACCGCTGAAAAAGATAATTGTCTGGAAATGATAATTGTCTGGAAAGGCTACATCTATGGTCTGATAACCCTCTCCCGACGAATATTTAATTCTCTGCGCAGTAATGCTGCACCGTCATCCACGGGATCGTTGTCAAAACAGTGCAACCGGGCCGGTACTCACCGGTACGCAGTACCGGCACTTCTACATTTTACCCTTTAGCGTACCGGCACTTTTTCTTGCGTACCGGCACTTGTCACAGGCTGCCGGTACTCTACTTTGCCCTAACCAGGGGTGGATCTACCGGAGTGGCGCCCCCCCGTCGGTCGTAGGTCCGGGGTGGGTTAATATCGCGCCCCCCCGCCCCGCCCCCCCCCCCCCCCCCCCCCCGTCGCTTATATGTGAATAAGGGAGTACCGGCACTTATTTTTTTTCACTTCGAGCGCTGGTCAAAAGGACATGTTCATGAAAAAAGTCGCCTCCTACTGTGCCTAATGGACTTCTGAAATAGCCGACTGACTCTGATTTTTTAAATGATTTTTGACAGACGGCTACGCCAAAACTCGCCTGCTGACTGAATGAATGAGGAAATCAAATGGCGTGTGTGGCTGAAAGAGGGCGGAGACAGATTGAAACTCTATGTTCACACAGTAAAACCTGGTCCCGACCAGGTTAGGATCATAGAGTCTGTTACTACGGTAACTGACCGAGAGCGTAAGTTATCTCTCTCTGTGAAACAGGCTAGAGTTACCCCTCTTTCTCTGGTTTGAGTTACCTCCCTTTGTGAAACGGAAAACTCAGCGTTTCCCTCATTCCAGGATTAATAAACCCAGGGTTTTCACTAAACCTGCTTTGTGAAACGGACCCCAGGGCAAGTAAACACCTGGGCAGGTAGACACCGCTAGACACACGGGACTCATACCGGTGTGATCGCGGCTTTAGTTCCCCGTGTCTGATCGCTGTAATTCGGAGCGTGAATATCGGTTGAATATCTAATATCTTTCTAACTTTAAAAAACCAAACTAGCCTTTCAGCTAACGGGTGCATTTACATCTGTATGAATGTTGATTAATGTACACTGTCCCTTTTGGTGGATTCATGTCCTCGTTCTAATTAAAACTCGCCGTGCCACTCTGTCCCTTGCACTCACACTCGGCCCATTCTTCCTTGTGCTATTATTAACTCAGTTACTGCAAGTAACGCTGTGTGTGTGTGTGTCTCTCTCTCTCTCTCTCTCTCTCTAAACCTAATTGTGTGATTCTATTTTCCCTTCTCTCCGCTTGGATTTTCCCTCCTACGTCTCTTTCAATCTATTTAAACTGGTGCTGTTCTGTCCCACACACTCGCTGTCCAATCTTTCTTGTTCTGTCATTACCATTACTGCAAGTATCAATGTGGCACTGTAGACTCCAATATCTGTCCAATTTCTATGTAAATCTTGTCCAACCAATGTCTTTCTTCTCTTGCGCTACGTTTCTTTGTTAAACGATCTTTAAACACCATCAATGGACCTGTCGTGTATGCGGTGAAAGGGAGAATGTGAAACGTACATGTACTTGCATTTACAACTAATTGACAAATCCTTTTCAGATCACTTGCTCTATTCACATCCCTATTACCCGGTGCATTGTTGTGCGGTTCTCTACTTTCAATTTTATTCTTCATTCCATCACTACAACAATATTCACTCTAAATGCATGCTGCCATCTTTCCAGTCAGTCTACCTACATATGGCCAAGACTCATCTTGGTGGGTCACAAAATGGACGACCTTCAAATGGATAATGGATTCAATACATCAAGTATTTGTTGACCTGACTTGTTTTCTTGGGAGCTTGAGAACAGCAAGAAATGAAAGGTCAAAGGTTATCAAATGACAGAAAATGAAGGATTACCTAAAGCAATTGCTGTTATTACGTCAGCTGTGGACAGTATGGTAAACAGCACAATGTGATCAGCATGTAACCGCTCGAGGAACATTCTGCATAGGAGAAAGTCTTGCACAGACCTAGCCACCGAAAGAGACCTTTTACATGTATATGAGCTGGCTCATAAGTGACAAGTTTGTCAAATGTGTCATCTCTTCCCTGACACTGAGAAAATATCTTTCAGGTGATGGCCTTTGTACTGAGCGAGAGGAATGATATGTGTTGAATCTTGATGTGCTGGCTCTGCTTCCCTGCATATGAATGCATGTGATTTCTTTAATGTGTTTTGACATCTCCCACAATCAAAATGTCTTCTCTCCCACAGACACCGCCTTTATAGTCTGTCAGGATGGCATGGGGATATTTATAGTTAAACACTTGAACAAACTGTCCCAATTGTCCGTGTAAAAGTAATAAAAAATCAATAACAATGAAAGAGCATGGCATGTTACAATTTCTCTTTTTTATCGTCTATTCTACTGTATTGGTATTGTTGATCATTTTTCTATTGTTTTAGACTGGTCCTAAAACATATATTTCCTTCTCTTGCAGTTTTACTATAATATTCGTACGAGTTATGTGAAACGTTGGATTTGTTTGACATATTAAAGGGACAAGGCGCTAATTTCCTGGCTTATAAATTAACTTTGGCTGACTTTGTTCATCTGCGTTAACACTGAGCAAGTCAACACATAGTGGGAACAGATACAAGCACTTAAGTCTTGTTCAGACTGCCAGCCCAAATCCATTTTTTGGCCTATCCAGATTGTAACCAGATCGATGTTGGAATATCTGGTGTGTATTTTGTGTATTTTGCGTCGACAACGTCAAATCCAGAGTGACGGAGGTGCATCAGAGCAGCTGAGCAGAATACGCTGAAATATATATTTGTCTGCTGGCACTTTGGGGGGAGGCTTCTAGTTTTTTGGGTTTTTTTAAGATTATTTAAAAGATTTTTTAATACCAAATCGATTTTTTGATGATATTTTAATGAAACATACAATGGTCAAGCGATAATGAAAAGGCTGTATTCTGCAGACCAAAGCAACAAAATGGCTCAGTGTGGCTTTGGTTCAATGTGCCTTTGGACAGCAATAGAAACCTTGGCTAGAAGGCTTAATTATGCCACAGTAAGGTATATGAAGTAAACACTGCAGTTGCCTTGCGTACACTAAAACCTTTATTACATTTAATAAACATGTGCAAAGTATTCATTGTTGTGACGTGTTCAGATAACCAAAGCAACAGGGCAACTGTGACTTTTTAACAACGGTGGAAATCTACAGCACTAAAGTTTCCTATCTAATCAGATAGGAACTGAAAAATATAAATATTGTCGCATTTTTTAATAGGGAACTTTGGAAGTAAAAGGAAACAGAAATATGCCAGCAAAACTTTACGGAGGACACGGAATTCATCCCATTCATTAATGACTTTCTAGCAACGGAAATACCAAGTGTTGATTATCCTCTTGTTGTATGCAAAGTAGCTAAATGGCAGCCTAATATTTATTATTTGTTTTTTTCAATATGACCTTCCTCTGTTTCTGCCTCTGACAGTTGGAAATGTCACCAGGGTTTTTTGCCAGAGTTTAGCCATAAGTGAGGTCCTTTTTTTTTACTGCATTTTTGGATGACAAACACAATATTGGCTGCTATACACACACAATCATTAAAGGCCGTGGTGCAGGTTAAACACCACTTTCGATTAATGGGTACATAAAGCACTCAAGATATGTATATAAAGTTAGAAATGTCTCCAAAATGGTGTTAAAGTCTAGTTTTTGTCGTTTTTGGTAGCAACGGTTCTTTTTAACACAGTTTGGCGATGACGTCACGTGAGGAAGACGTGTGGAAGGAAGCCTCAGCCTTGTACTAGAACTATGGCATCTTCATTAGAAAATTAAACCTGCACCACGGAAAAATACATACTGCTATTGAAATTATTTTAATACACCACCACAGTAGCGCTATGCTGCTATAAATGTAATTTTCAGTTTTGATGTCGGGACGTCCCTGGCGGGCGGACATTATTATAACACATTGAACGTGGGGTAACTCCCCCCCCTGGCCAGCTACTAAACATTGGCGAAACAAACCTATTTTAGTCTCAATAACAACATGCAACGGCGAAGGCTTTATTTCTTATTTCTCTTTAATTGTGGCAAGACCCACAATGTTGGTGAAGTGTCCTGGTGAGTTGCTAGCTACCATTTAGAAACGCAGCAACGAGCGCTGGAGCGGTCTATGGACAGCAGTGCATAGTGCAGTGCAACCGTCCCTTGAAACACGGACTTGTCCCGTATTTAGAAACAAAAGCAGCCGTCCCGTATTGAGCATATTCACGCACGAGTATGACGATACAGAATACGCTCATCCCATTGGTCGAGGTACTGTCGCTCACGGAGAAGATAGCGGAAGACAACAAAGCAGCATGGGTGACGCTGACAGTGAGACAGACGCCGGCACCGCTTTACGGGGCGGTACACCTTCGAGCAGCAATGCGACGAGTACATCAACTACAGCAAATACTGTTGATAGATTGATAGATAAATACTATATGTATTTCTCTATTTATCTGTATAATCTGCTGAACAATCTCTTACTAGTCTCTCTCTACTCGTCTCTCTCAATGGTCTCAAGGCGGGCTTTGGTCTGTCGTCTCCCCGATGTGACGTTTTTTTTTCGTATTATATTACGTTTTGTGATACCCAACAACATCAAATACAATTAATAACAGTTTTAATGTTTATTACCAACAAGCAAATGCGCAAATTCGTTAGAAAATTAAACCTGCACCACGGCCTTTAAATATCAGAGTCTGAATTACTGCTTGGCTGTCTTGAAATAAGATACATCACAAACTATTGTGGGCACAATTTTTTTCTCTATAGTATGCAAATGTTTTTAGTACTGTCTTTCCTGGTGTAGCCTCTCAACTGTTTATATTGAAATCTGTTATGTGTATGTCACTTAGGACACTTTTGTAAAAGAGATTTTAATCTCAAAAGGCTCTCCTGGTAAAACTGGTTAAATAAATACAATTAAAACATTGATCAACATTTACAGATGACTTTCAGCTTGACTAGTCTACTCACTTTGTTAAAGCCTCTGACAACCAGTCCAAAAATATAAAACAAATGCAAATATGCTGTAAAAGATACATACACATTTTGAGTATGAATACACGTTCATAAATATACAAAATGTGTATTCAAAAAACGTTTAGTGCCCACTGTACTGACACATGTGTCCTCATGAAAAACAGTTAAATCCACTTCTTGCGTTGCCTTGTCGGTTTTAACCAATATATCCTGGTTGTTTACGTCCCTGGTTTGGGCGCAGCACCCTGGATGTATTGGTTAAAACCAACGCTGGAACACAAGAAGTGGATTTAAATATTTGTTTCGCAGTGTGTCAACAAAGTATCAGTGCATTGTTTATGAGGACACATGCGTGCATACAGTGGGCACTTTGAAATAGGTGATTCGACACTGGAAAGTGGTTAAAAATATCATAGTCAGTAAATAGTTTGGGTTGGTTTGAGAGTTTGCTGATGTCGGCAAATCCCTTTTTAATCCTGCCCAAATGTATCCGGTGACAACAGTTAGCATTTGGAATAAGATTGATTCCTATGACTTGTTTTAATGCTTATTAGATGTATAAACTAAAATACATCCAATAAATTACAAACACGGATTTGCCTTGTCAGAGGCTTTAACTGTGTTTGCATATATCACTCAAGCTAGACTTGATTAAGCAACTCCTAATCTCAGATCCAGGAGTTTGACGATGCTATATCACGAGGGGCGAGGGGCGAAGTTCTTCCGACGAGAAACTCATTTGCGAGTGGCAAGATGGAGGTTTCAGAAGATGAATTTAACAAATGTATTTCTACAGTGGCCAAGAAGACGATGCTGTCGTTTTAGTTATCAGTCCTCTTCTGGATCTGAGATTAATGGTCAGCCGTATTACGTTTGTAGTGGTACCGCCGGTCAGGTTGTTTCCAGACCCAATCCATGTAATGCACAGCTACAGATTCCTACCCACAGCAGCATGATTGATCGAAACAAATTTGAAGCAAAAGAAAGTGAAACGCCCCACTCACCCAGATTTGAGCTTGTCTGCCATCAGACATTAGATTAACATCTAATGATTAACATCTAAAGTCTGATTTGTGAGACTAAGTGACTCTTTTACTAAAATAAGTGAAATACATTAATTTGGCATTGCTATTCCAGATAATGTTATGAGATGTGTGTGTGTGTGTGTGTGTGTGTGTGTGTGTGTGTGTGTGTGTGTGTGTGTGCAGTGGCGGATTTAGGCATAGGCAAAACATTTGGAATGGGGACATTTGTGCGCATTTTATCAGTTTTCTATCGTTCGTTTGCACGTCACCGTGTGGGTCAGTTAACCTTGTTCAGAGTGGGCACCCTCATTCTAGATTGTGAGCTAGGCAGGCTCCTGCCTGGGAAGATCTCCCACGCGCGGACAGAGACTGGGAGGGGGAGGGTGACCTCAGGTCTCACCACTGGAAGCCAGAAGTAGCACACCTCTCACTTTTTTTTTGTTGGGGGGTGGGGCAAGGCCATGGGAAGTAGGGGTGTGGAGGGTGCTGCAGCACCCCCTTGCGGATGGTACGTTCACAACTATACCTTTTTAAAAAAATATGTATGTATAGATATTATGATATTTTGATTTCAGCAAGTGGTAATAATGGTTAACAGTAGGCTAAGTGGTTAATAATCAGTGGTCGATGCTCTTATCATTAAGATATTTTGTAAATCTGTCTTTCATAACAACCAGTGCATAGCTGCTGTTGTATAATGTCTGTGTATACTTTGTGTATGCCTGGGTTAGTGTAATGTCTGTGTATACTTTGTGTATGCCTGGGTTAGTGTAATGTATGTGTATATTTTGTGTATGCCTGGGTTAGTGTAATGTCTGTGTATACTTTGTGTATGCCTGGGTTAGTGTAATGTCTGTGTATACTTTGTGTATGCCTGGGTTAGTGTAATGTATGTGTATATTTTGTGTATGCCTGGGTTAGTGTAATGTATGTGTATATTTTGTGTATGCCTGGGTTAGTGTAATGTATGTGTATACTTTGTGTATGCCTGGGTTAGTGTAATGTCTGTGTATACTTTGTGTATGCCTGGGTTAGTGTAATGTCTGTGTATACTTTGTGTATGCCTGGGTTAGTGTAATGTATGTGTATATTTTGTGTATGCCTAATATCAGAAACCTCCCAGCAGTGCACAATTATTTTGTTGCCTAACGCTACCCGCTTGAAATATGTCCCCATGTCTATGGGGGTGGGGGTGCTGAAGGGGCAGTGAGTGAATGTGTGTGTGTGTGTGTGTGTGTGTGTGTGTGTGTGTGTGTGTGTGTTTCTTTCACCATTCTGACAGATAGTGGAGGATCGTTTGGGGGGGGGGGGGGGGGGGGGGTGGACGGCACCAGTGCACGTAATGCACACTGCTGCAGGCAGATGAGTTGTCAACTCGTGATCAGTTTTATAGCGCTTATTCAGCATTCAGCGATTTTCTTTTTTTTGTGATGTAAATAACCCCCTCGGTGACCTCATAACTGAATGAATGTCACCGATCCATTTCCATTTAGAGTGCACTTTTGTTTTACTCCAAGGCACCCAGGTTCCCCATGACTGCCAGGGTGCTGGCTTGGCTGTGAGGACTGTGAGGCAGTCACAGAGAGGTGATGCTGGGTCAGACTAGTTTCTGGTACTCGGTCCGTGGCCCAGCTCATCGGATCAGATGTGTAAGCCCGGTAAGCCAGAGGCAGCCAGCTAGGGGATAATCCCTACTTAGTGGCATGTCATCTTGAATATGATTCAAGAATAATGCTATTGCCTTTGAAGCAGACGGATAGGTTTTCATGATCTGTGTCAGTAGTTCACTCCGTCTCGCTGTCTTTTTTTCAATGTCAAGGATAATAAAAAATGACTGAAGATTAATCTTGGATTGTAGTTACAAATCACCACTTTCCATGCATCCAATTCTCTTCTTTTGAAATAAGCAGAGAGTGAACTGCCTTGAAGCTCATAATTACAATGCGATCAGAGACACTAGAACAAAGAGATTGCAATAATGTGTGATCATTGCTCATTAACTACATCTTGGATGCAACGATAAGCACAACACAATGAGAAACTTTAATCACTGGCTTTGACCTCACGATATGCTGCATGTTTAATGCATTTACAGTACAAAGGAAAGTAAGCAGTAAAAAGAGTGCACCAGTTTTTTTCTTTTTAACACTTAGTCCAATTTATTATTGAGCAGCCAAGGTAGAACGGGTAGACAAATGAAGCCAGCACAGCATGGTGGAGCTATGAATCACAGACCCATTTGTATTATGATGCGTTTCTACCAAGTAAGGACCGCAAAATACATCCATTCGCCCACGCTATACATCTATCCATCCATCTCAAATACAAATACAGTGGTATTTTTTCTGCCAATAAACTTGAAAAAGAGCAAAGGCTTTGCATTGGACATTGCACTGGGAATTCCAGCACACAATGCCTTTGTTACAGCTCAACAATAACCTTCAATTCCTTCACTTGACCCCAATTATATTGGCGTTGGGCCCCGGCTTTGAAGGTCAGCGGGGACTTGTGTACGTTGGGGGCCCCTGCGGCCCTGGGGAACTACGGGGCTGCAGGCGGAGATGCAGCAATTAACTGCTGGCTTACAAGAAACCCATCATAACCCAGCTTACAGAGATACTAATCACATCGCTAAGCCTCCAACTGTGCATAGTGGCTTGATGTGTCAAAGCACCTAGAGTGCTATATTTCTATGTTTTTCCCAGAGATATGTTCATCTACACCCTATGGAAACCGATAATGGCAGATAATGCATCCAAATCTGTGGTTCGTGTCACAGCCGTTTATAATACAATTTAAGATATGTGCATGCACAGTAAATGCTGAGTGCACTGTCTCGAATGGCTCATCTTGACATGTGTCACATCGCTCGATATTCAGTAGCATTAGGGTGTGTGTGTGTGTGTGTGTGTGTGTCAGTGGGCCACACAGGAATCAGGGATCTTTCCCCATCTTTACCCCATCTTTTTTTCATTCAATCATCACATAGTTACTTATAAGCCACAAATCCTAATCAAGCACTTCACTCTATTCAATGGGAGCCCTGTGAAACTCCTTCATTATTCATTTAATGAGATGCACTCCAAACAGGGACAGGCCCCTTGCTGCAAGCAGACAGAGCAAATGGAGGCAAATGGAGGTACAATAGCATTTATTAGACGGCGCTGGAAGAGTATGGTGCACTGAAATTCAATTAATTACGGTAATCAAGGACCTGAAGAGCTGGCACGAGGCCGAACGCAGCAGCCACACGATGAGATGCTGTCGGCTAAACTTGTCTTGATGCACGCTGCCTCGCCCACTGTGCTGACAGACTATCGACAATGCCGGAGGCAAACAACACACAAAGACTCATCCAATGCAAACAGTGGGCTTTGCCAGTACACAATAATGCAGTGTGTAAATAGGGTATACACTGAATAAATAAACTGACTACAATAAAATACCACACAATATTAACTTTGGATACAATGACAATTTAAAAAATAGTGTTGGTTTGATAAGATGATAGATCAAATTTAAGTTTTACATTTGTTTTATTCAATATCTAATGGATGAAATGTTGGCGTGACAAAAATGCAACCCAGCATCATGTCCTTGTTTATAAAAGCATGAAGCAGACATCCATTATCAAAAAGAAAAGGCTATTAATTATTATAATTATAATTTTAATGTTATTCACATTTTGATTCACATTGTAATTGCTGAAGTGAGGTTAAAAAAAGGCCATAATTCATAATTATCACCAATTACTACAGTCAGTAATTAAGGCACTAACACGTCAATCTGTCCGCCTATACCAACACCAGTTAACACCCTATACTGGGAGAGTGCATAACGTATAGCACGACGACACGTATAGCCAAATAATGGTTATTCTGCTGTTGGAGCTGGAGGGGGAGAAGGAGGGAAGCTATTGGCAGGTGACTCATGTTGGTGCTTCTCACCTTGGCTGCTTCTCTGACATCCCATCACACAGGAGATCAATGAGCGCTCGCCATAAGTGTTATTGCATCTGATATCCGGGTTGTGTCAAATACATTTTAAATGACTTCCAGGTGTTGTATGTCAGGAATATGAGCCCTCTGGGTGTAATGCTGTATTAACAACCATGTGCAAGAACAAATAAATGCATGTTCCAAACATTGTTCATGTCACAACTCTTATGTGCTGTTAATCTATGTGTCTCACTACCCCCCTCTCCCCTCTCTGTCTGTCTGTCTCTGTCTCTCTCACACACACACACACACACACACACACACACACACACGAGCAACAACTCCACACATGCAGTCCTGCCCAAACGGGAACACAATCCCCAAGTTGTTCACGTGGTTGGATCTCATTACCGCTGCGTGTGGCGGACTCTAGGTGGCGCCATTGTTTGATTTCTAAAACCCAATGGTATCAGGTGCGGGTCTATCGGCACATGGAGGCAGAACTCGGACCCGAACCAACCACAACGGTTGGCAAGAGACCGCGGTGGTCTCTCGGGGGGAGACACAGTGTGAACTTGGCGCCAGGACTCACCCAAACACCCCGAACAGCAGCGCTCGGACGCCGACCTCCAGAGCCAACGCGCGGATGTTTTTCCTCCGGTCGGGCGGCGACATGTTCATGGTGGCTCACACGGTCCTCTGGGTTCAGAAGAACCAACAACAAACTACGTCAATACAAAAAAAAAAATAATAATACAAATAAATGCTAAATATAATTATAGCTTACTAACTGGGGCTGTTTGTAAATCCACAAGTGAGCGTAGGTAAGAGGCGGTCCCTGACGCTGCTTCGGGATCCTCACATGCCGTGCACCTCCTCCACCCTGGACACCACCTGGGTCTGTCCCTCCGTCCGTTTGTGTCCCTCCGTCCGTCCCTCCGTCTGTTTCCCTCCCTCCGTCCGTCTGTTTCCCTCCCTCTGTCCGTCTGTTTCCCTCCGTCCCTCCGCTGCAGGCGACAGGTCCTTATGATTGTCTGTTCAACACGGAGCTGCCCTCGGTCCGCTCCGCCAGGGTGAGAGGTAGACGTACGCATCCAACGGACATCCTAGCTGACTATGGTTTTGGGGGGGGGGGGGGGGGGGAGGGGGGATATGCTGAGGTTATAGAGAGAGTATAGTAGCCTAGATATAATAACACACACACAGTGAAGGGAGCGGTGCTGAGCGTCACCAAGTCAGCGAGTGACTACATCTGATCTACAGTTGACGAGCTACCTCTCTCTCTCTCTCTCCCCCCCCCCCCCTCCTCTCTCTCTTTTCTTCTCTATCTCTCTTTCTCCCCCCCCCCCCCCCCCCCCCCCCCCTCTCTCTCCCCCCCCCCCCCCCTCTCTTCTCTCTCTCTCCTCTCTCTCTCACTCTCTTCTCTCCCCCTCCCTCTCTCTCTTTTCTTCTCTCTCCCCTCTCTCTCTTTTCTTCTCTCTCTCTCTCTCTCTCTCTCCTCTCTCTCTTTTCTCTTCTGATCTACACTTGACGAGCTCTCTACTCTCCCCCCCTCTCTCTCTTTTCTTCTCTATCTCTCCCCCCATCTCTCTCTCCCCCCCGCTCTTCTCTCTCTCTCTCCCCCTCCCTCTCCCTCTCTATCCTCTCTCTCTTTTCTTCTCTCCTCTCTCTCTTCTCTCTCTCTTCTCTTCTGATCTACACTTGACGAGCTCTCTACTCTCCCCCCTCTCTCTCTTTTCTTCTCTATCTCTCCCCCCATCTCTCTCTCTCTCCTCTCACTCTCTCCTCTCTTCTCTCCCTCTCTCTCTCTCTCTCTCTCTCTCTCTCTCTCTCTCTCTCTCTCTCTCTCTCTCTCTCTCTCTCTCTCCCTCACTGTTTTAATAACACCACATATGGGAGGCCTGTAGACATTTTGAAGGAACAATAAAATTGGCATTGCAATGCAATACACTCATCGTTTCTCTATCGTTAACCACCAGTTGTATGGGGACTATTGTAACACTAAAGTAAACAACTTTATTTTGGCATGAAACCGGCAGCCCAGAAAATGGCCCCTTGAGACCGTATAAGCTACCCGAGCACACTAAGCCGTCGGACACAACGCGCTTCCAAAAACACATGACACGCAACACTTTGCCGCGGTCATGATACGGGTCCCAGTGAGGCAAACCCGATGGCCACGAGGTGAAGCCAGTAGCTCATAAAAGAAGCCGGGCAGCAGAGAAGAAGCCGGGGGGCTGTGGGAGCCTGGCTGACGCTTCACAGCCACGCATGAATATTTCATGCCCTCTAAAACTGGCTCGCTGAGTTACCTGCTTGTCCAAGGAGTCTGCGTGTATGTTTTTGTGTGTGTGTGTGTGTGTGTGGGTGTGCTACCTACCAGGCAGGGTTGCTCATCTTGTCGCATATCTATATAGGGTTGTGTGTGTGTGTGTGTGTGTGTGTGTGTGTGTGTGTGTGTGTGTGTGTGTGTGTGTGTGTGTGTGTGTGTGTGTGTATGTGTGTGTGTGTGTGTGTGTGTGTGTCCACTGCTAACTCCCATGCAGGTTCGACTGTAGCAGGCTCTGTGCTACTCCCGGGTTCAAAGGAAGGACTCCGCTTGATAACAATCTGGGTAATTGTTTAGGTTGCTCACTTCAATATTTAGATTTGATACCCACGTTAGACTCACTGTAAACACACATCTCTTCTTCTCATGACTGATAGTGTCCGTCGAATGAATGTCGGCCTTCATTTTTCAATTAGTTATTTCATTATGTTAATATTATATGCTGTTTTGTTGCTTTCCTTTACAAATGCAGGAAGTAGACCCAGGCAGTTCACTGTATATCATAGCACGATTTGTGATGTGGGCGTACTTGTGGACAATAACATTAGGTTGGTCGTAGAAATAGTATTACTACTAGTACATTCTACTACATACCCTTAGCCCTGGCAAACTTCTGTAGCTGTTATGTTGGGGTGTCTGATTACATCCAGGCTCCAGCCATGTCTGGCACAAAGTTGCATCACAAGAAAAACTATGAAAATGTGCTTTCAAGGCAAGTTGGCATAAAACAAAATCTAGCAGACGTTAGATTTTTTAATTGATTTCAGCACTAAGTTAACATTGCTTCGCTTCTTCTCGATTTTGCCACGAAACCAAATGAAAGAAGAAGAAAAAAACGATGTGGTCTTTGTTTCTAATGTTAGACATTTAAAATGAAATAAGTAATCGAAAAATGAAGGCCAACACATTAATTCGAAGGACATTATCATGAGAAGCAGGGACATGCGTTTACAGTGAGTCTAACGTGGAGTTTGATGTTGAACAGGGCCGTGCAGAGACCCTTTGAGGGGCAGGTGCTCAAAAACGCGAGGATTTCTGTTGCGCGATTGTTGAGCGGGGGGGGGGGGGGGGGGGGGGGGGGGGCTATCGGACGATTTCTGTTGCGCGATTGCTGAGCGGGGGCTATCGGAGGATTTCTGTTGCGCGATTGTTGAGCGGGGGGGGGGTGCTATCGGAGGATTTCTGTTGCGCGATTGCTGAGCGGGGGGGGGGGGGGGGGGGGAAGGGCACTTTGGTCCGCTCAAAAGGGCACTTTGGTCCTTCAAAGGGAAAAGGGCAGGGGCTCGGGCACCCATAGCCCCCCCCTCTGCACGTGCCTGATGTTGAATGGGCTTCTATTGGATGGGGGGGGGGGGTTTGCTCACACTGGTATCAAATATCTAAATATTGAAGCAAGCAACCTAACAACCTAAGAAGGATGTAGGTGTGAAAATGACCCCAGAAGTGTTAGTGGAAATCCCCATTAAACGGCTGTAAAGTGAGATACCAACAGGTGATCCGCGCGTTGCTGTCCTTTATCCGGTGGAGCCACTGAAGCGGGTGAACAGAGGGTGAAAGAGCACCCTAGGAGGTAGAAACATAAGGCGTTGACCGCCCAATTGATGGCTAGACACTCCTTCTCCACTGTGCGGTACTTCCCCTCCCGTTCCGAGAGCTTGCGGCTAAGGTACAGCACAGGGCAGTACGTGCCCTTTATCTCCTGGGACAAAAAGGCTGCCGGCCCCCTGTCCGATGCATCAGGGGCAAAAGGAAGCTTGAAGTTAGGGGTATGTAAGAGCGGCTCCCTGCAGACAACCTTTATAACCCTGTCAAATGCCATCTGACACTGCTCGATCCACTGGACTGGATCTGTAGCACCCTTTCGGTGAGGTCGGTCATGGGACTGGTCAGCTCAGAGAAGGCGAGTGAACCAGTCCCAGGAATGCCCTCACCTGCTTTTTGGTCTCAGGCCGGGAACAGGCTGCGGTAGCCTCTGTCTTTTCCACCTGCAGGCGCAACTGCCTGCTACCTAAGTGGTACCCCCAAATAACGTACCTTCGTCCAATTTCACACTTTTTTTGGGTTGGCCATGAGCCCTGCCCGCCTCAGTGACTTGAGCACTGCCCCCCACCCGCTGCATATTTTGCTGCCAGGTGTCACTATGAATAATGACATCATCAAGAATAATGTAGACAGCAGCATATTCAGCGTGCGGACGCAGCACCTGGTCCAGGAGAGGTTAGAAAGTGGCTGGGGCCCTGAACAACCCAAAAGGAAGCGTATTGAATTGGACAACCTGTACGGAGTGGAGAAGGACGATTTTTCCTTAGACTCTCGAGATAAGGGAAGCCTAAACAATCTCGGAGTTTGTCGACCCGAGGAATTGGATGGATACGCATCAAACTTTGACACATCATCCACCTTACAGTATTCCACACAGTACAGAGGCAACTTAAATGTCACGCCTGGGGACGTTTCAATGTGGTGGTCGACAGAAGACGTCAGCAAACCACTGCTGCAACTCGGTGACCTCAGCTCTCTGATGAAGAGAAAGGTGTCTATCACAGAGGACCAGGGTAGATTGCTTCGATTTTATAACATCAGGTCCCAGCTCACCCTCCTGGATTACCAACATCACTACCGAGACTGGACACACCTCATCCCACATTTTTAGGAAATTGAGGTGATAAATCTGTGCCGCCCCCCCTGTCGGAACGCAAAACCTTGTAGTCAACATCCCCAGCAAAGGGTCCTTGCCAATTGGTTTTGAGCTGGACGTGGGGAGCGATGCAAGAACTTTATCTCCCGGTGCGAATCGTCTCAGCCGAGTACTTAGTCTACTGTACAGCAGCTGCTAATGTTCCTGGGCCTGAAGCAAATTCTCCCGTGAAATCTTCCCCAGTGAATGGATTTTGCTCCCAAGTCCACAACGTATTGATTCAAATTTTTACTGCCGCTCGGACCCTTCTCCCAGTTTTCTTTAATTAGGGCCAACACGCCCCGAAGCCAGTGGAGAAAAACCAGTGGAGTCCTGAGGAACCTCTCATACTGCGAAAAATAGAGGGTCAAGCTATTTATCCCAATTCCCACTATCCTTGTGCACAACTTTCCTCATGCACTCAATTAGCTTTTGGGGTGGCTGGAGGATTAACCAGCTGACATTCACCGCCTGGAAAACCATTCCTGATGACTTTTTGGGATGAGCTTACTTCTTCCCCTGACTGAGTGTCACGACTCACTCTATGTAACCTGTCCCTAACTATCATAAAGTGTGGGAATGTGACAGCCGCTTCAGGGCGTACCATTTGACCATCAATTTAAATCACTTGGTCGAAGGCTGAGTGTAGAGTATCGTCACGAGACTGCTCAAGAGCAAAATCCCCTACTGGGGGAAACACCTGAGCAGCGTTGGAAGTCCTCGCATCACTGCTTAGCACAGCGCACACTCCACATGTCCCTACCTGTTGTGCGTACACCCCTTTTCCTCTGAAACTAACCAAAGCCTGGCCAATTCGTGCCTAATAATAGGGGTCATGAGAAGTGGGAGCTAACCGCAGCCTTCACTCTCTGTTTTTCCCTTGAAATCAAATCTCTATGGTCACAACCGGATCCCCTACCCCCTGCATCGTTTACTGGTATGCTGTACCTACCCTCCCGTTTGGGAGAGGAGGCAGACGGCGCAGCGACCTGGCCAACCTGTCCCACCCTCCATCAGTGGGCACTCCTGTTTGAGGTGCCCGGACCGGCCGCACCGCCAGCACTCTTGTCCCGCCGGTTGAGGGACTATCTGCGAGTTCAGGAACTGACAACAAGCCACGCCCCCCTCACACCACAGCTACATACAGCATGAATCTGTATAGGGGTTATGTGTAGGTGTGGTTGCATGTTTGTGTGTGTGTGCATGTGTGACGTGTGTGTGTCCACTGCTACCTACGCAGGCAGCATCCTACAGCCCAAATCTGTACTGTTTTGTGTGTGTGTGTGTGTGTGTGTGTATGCAGGCAAAACAAACCTGAAAAAGCATCATGACCCATAAATACCTTTTCTAGGTCAGAAAGCTGGGAAGCTGGAACAGAATGGGCCTCACACAAGTGTACACACATTTACACACAATAAGATGTCTATGAGAATGTGATGGAAAAAAAGAGGTTTGTGGCTGACGCTGAAATCCATCCATCACACAATTGTACAAGGCATGTGACAGCAACACAAGTTTGGCAAATACACACTGTTTTGCACATTTCTGTGTCATCTGTCTGTGATGTTACAGGGAACAAAAAAAAAAGGGAACAAAAAAAATATTCAAAGCTGTTGCCGCCATCTTTCCCGCCAACCACTAATGGGATCGAACACGTTTTGCAAGCCATCGATGTAGTTTTCCGATCCCAACATAAAAGCACAGTTTCTCCTTTGAGTCGAAGGACAGACCCACATTTGGTGCAAGAACATGACCACAAAACAGCCCAGTAACAAAATGAGGGTAAATAGCATATTGCATCTACACTTACAGATCTCTGCTATTTTTAATGATGCCCCCACAGTTGCACATCTTCTCGTGTTCATAACTTCCATATTCAACTAACGCTGTTATCAAGGAAACAACACCACAACAACACATGCCCCCCATTAATTTTCTTCCACCCAAAACACTTTTTGTATCTTCCCATCAGAAGGCCAGGTTTTCAGAGAGATTCATATTCCAGAGCCAGGGGAGGAGGGGGTGTTCAACTCAGTTGGGATTAGAGACATGGCCTCCTGCCAATGCTCCCAAGTAAAATGTCCAAGTAAAATGTCTATTGTATGTGTGCTTCCCATTGCTCTGTAAAATTGTGTGTGTGTGTGTGTGTGTGTGTGTGTGTGTGTGTGTGTGTGTGTGTGTGTGTGTGTGTGTGTGTGTGGTGTGTGCGTGCGTGTGTGTGTGGCTTACATAAAGTGGGGGCTGTATATCACACAACACTCCTGGTACGCTTCTATACCCGTAGGCTATTTATTGGTGAACATCCCTCATTGTTTGCTTGCAGTGTAGTGTTACCATCGTGGGTGGTGTCCTTTGCTACCACACC
Source organism: Merluccius polli (assembly GCA_030340625.1). Taxonomy (NCBI): domain Eukaryota; kingdom Metazoa; phylum Chordata; class Actinopteri; order Gadiformes; family Merlucciidae; genus Merluccius; species Merluccius polli. The sequence continues at coordinate 177,024 of JAOPHQ010002308.1, forward strand.
CTTCAGGCAGGTATGGCTGTTTCGCAAGTAATGGGTGTTTATTGGGACGCAATACCACGAGCAAAACAGATCTCTTTGTCGAGCGTTATACGTAATGGCGCTCTCTGTTCTATTTATTTTTCTGACATCCTCAATCATGCAACCAAAAGCGTTTTTTATCCACCTGCTCACCCTCAGGGTAACGTCTTGTGGACACCTGATAGATGTCCACCATCAGTATTATAGACAGGCCATTGTTGTGCATACACGCATACACACAAATCACGCCCTGATCTGCTTTAAAATGTCTTTGTTCACCAAACATGAACCACAAAATGTGAGCTTCGTGGGGCGGCAAGCAGTGTTTATTCAGGGAGGGAAGTCATTCACCGTAAACCATAGAAGAAGCCCCAGCAGAAAAAATACATACAGTAAATGATGCTTCTCTGAAATCCATTCATCGAGGGGCAGGATGTGTGTGTATGCGTGCATGCACGTGGTCTGTGTGTGTTTGTGCGTGTGTGTGTGTGTGTGTGTGTGTGTGGGTGTGTGTGTGTGTGTGCGAGCGTGCATGTGTGTGCATGCACTTCTGTGTGTGTGTGTGTGTGTGTGTGTGTGTGTGTGGGTACGGGATGATGATGGGCAGTCTGTCCAGTAACAGCAGGAAGCTGTCATGTTCACACCTGACAGGGCAGCAAGCTTCACTGGTCCTCAGAGCTAACTTTATCACCACACTGTGAATATGAATGATGGAGGGCCAACATTTTGGCAAATTATTAGATGATGCCCGACCCTGACAGGTATTGATTTGATGAGGTAATATCTATTCTTATTTTCATGAATATATGCATACCGTAAAACTTCGAATAAAAGCAGAGTCCCTAATAGACGCAGGTCCCCATTAAAAGCCGGGTGTGGCGACACGTTTTGACAAATAAACGCAGGTCTCCAATATAGGCCGGGGTCTGGATTTTGTCTAAATTATTTCTTGAACGACTTAAGCCGTTTAGATCACCGACACAAAGATACGGTAACCGTTTAAACGTCCTGTCCATATGGACATAACGCACATCGTTAGATCAGTTAGACTCTCCACAGATAAATCATTCAGTTCATTAAACACAAACTATGAACACCAACGCATAATTCATCAGACTTACCGGTAAACAAGAGAGACGGGGAAAAGGTCTGACTTCCACCTTTTGAAGCGATCATAAAGTCCGTACGGTGTGTGTCCGTTCCTGCATTGTTTATATTCCTTAAGTCCGTAAGGGTCCACCGGTCAAAAGAATCAATGGGTTTCATTAAATTAATCCGAGTTGTGAATAATATCATGTGAAGGGGGGGGGATCACAATAGTAACACACCGCGGGCCGACGGGGGGGTGCGCGCAATAGTAACACACCGCGGGCCGACGGGGGGGGGTGCGCGCAATAGTAAACACACCGCGTGCCGACGGGGTGTGTGCGCGCATATAGTAACACACCGCGGTCCGACGGGTGGTGCGCGCAATAGTAACACACCGCGTTCCGACGGGGGGGGTGCGCGCATAGTGAACACCCCGGGCCTGACGGGGGGCGCCATTCCGCGGCGACGGGGGGTTGCGCGTAATATTAACACACCGTCGGGCCGACGTGGGGTGCGCAGCAATATAGTAACACACCGCCGGACCTACGCCGACG